>CM030360.1:322220193-322513575 GCA_017893485.1 Hemerocallis citrina | reverse complement strand
CCCTCTGCGGGCGTGTTCAAGATTGGTCCAGTGTTGTTGAGTTTTCCCAGTCAATTTCATTGTGGCAAATTTAACTTTCAGGGCTTTGCTCATGTTAAACCACACAAAGTAGTGGTCCATCGCACGGATCCAATCAAGAGAAGCTTGGGGTTCCATGTGGCTTTCAATATGGGGAACATCAGCCTTAACGTTCTTATATTGTTCGTCAGGGTCACGTTCTTGACGTCGATCGTCACGAACATTCCCTTGAGGGATCTGACGATTAGCATGAAGCTCAGGGGCAACAGTTTGATTTAATTCCACTTTCTCAAGTATCTGATTGATATTGGCAAGAGTTGCTTGAATGGCAGTCAGGATAGTGGAAATATCAGAGTTGTCCATTTCAGGTTATGGAGCGGTTCACGGAGGTCTAGGGTTCCTAATTGGGTGGTTTGGGAGGGACAAGAAAGGCTCTACAGGATCTGTGATGGTGATGCGAAGATGCATTCACGAACGGGGAAAACTAGGGGTCGTGGGGATGTGTGTTTGTTAAAATTTGGGGACACGTGTTCTAAATGCACTTAGGTTTTTTTTCCCTTCTTTTTTAAAATAATAAATCTGAAATGATGTAAAAGAACGAAAGAAAAATAATAAAAGACTTTAAACGATTCTAAATGAATGCAAAAATAATGCCTAAATGATGCAAGAACTAGAGTTTTAAGAACATTCGCTCTGATACCAAAATGATGTAAAACGTAATCCTAAATAGAGAATTTTTAAGAATCTTAAAGGATTAATTTTACCAACATGTAATGTGGATCAAAGTTAGAATTTTAAACAATTAATCGGTTTGATGGATTTTCAAGAATTGAATTAAGTTTAACAAGCCCAATTAATAATTCAGTTCTAACAATCGGTAATTAAATTCTACGCGTTTTTAACAAGTAAAAGATTCAATATTGATTCGTACTCTAATTAGGCAAGTAGAACACTCAATCTCGATATTTGTGGTCGACAGTTAAATTAAATAATATAATAGAGATGATAAAGCAGTATAACACAAATATTGAAAAAGTGAAAAGAGTATACCGGGGTTCGAAGCAACTAGTGTTAGATCTCAACTTGGCAGCAAGGGGTGAGGAGTAGCACCGGGCGGAAGCGAGGCGGCTGTCGCTGGTTGCGTCGCAGAGGCGCGACAGGAGGGGCGTCGGGAATTGACGGAGGAGCGGCAGGTGGGGGCGTCGAGATCTGTCCGAAGAGGAAGGGGATGAGGCAGGGTGATAGTCGATGACGGGGTTGAGGGTTAGGGTTAGAATTTGGGTTGGATTTGTGGATTGGGATTTTGGGTGAAATCAATTTGGGGATTTGTTGAATTGGTTTTGGTGGTGAAGGTGAGGGAAAAGTCGAAGGAGGTGGGAGAACAGTGGTGGGTTCGCGGGCGACAGCAGAGACGGAGAGGGCGACGAGGAAGGTGCTCGGGATCGATGGGTTCGGGATCAACGAAGGGGAAGAAGGAGAGAGAATGGGTTAGGGTTATTAAGTTGGATTTTGGAGATTAGGGTTTGGGTTTAATTTGGGGGGTAATTTTAGAGTTTATCACAAACCTTAAAAGTTTATTAGTATTTATCACAAACCCTAATAAGTTGGATCTCAATTGTATCACACAAAGGAGAGATGAAGAGCAAAACTCAACACAATAAATTTTTAATCAAGAATGACATGACCTCTCATTAATCTCAAGGCCAATAAATAGGCTCAAAAAAAGTCTTGATATAAATATCAAAATATTCTAAAAATCTCAAAATATTCTAATGCATAAAGAAAGATTACATATGACTATAATTGTCAAAAACAAATATGGTATTGAAATAAAATACTAAACAAAACAAAATAGATGTCCTTATCACCTACTATCTATTGTAAAGGCAAAAAGTGAAAGCACTGACGTGTGCTTTGTTCAGGGCCGGCTCAGAGTTCCCTGAGGCCCGAGGTGAACTCCCGAAATGGGGCCCTCATACACCCAAAAAAAAACAACATGTATACAAAAAATTTGCCCATTGTTGAAAGCAAAATATGCAAAATATATAAATTTGTTTTAAATCACCCAAATTTAAAGTCTCAAATTCAATTCAAGTCTTCAAACCTAAACCCAAATAATTTTTAAAAAAATTTTAAAGGCTCAAATAATTATTTTTGGGGGGGCCTAATAGCAATAATTTTTTTAAGCGCAAAATACATGTCTATATTTACAAGGGAATTACGAATTTGGGGGCCCCTAAAATTGCAAAAACGCCGGGGGCTTGAGGCAGCCGCCTCACCCACCTCAAGGGTGGGGCCGGCCCTGGCTTTGTTGATATATAGGTAAAACCAAATAATCCCTGAAATAGTATTTGATATTTTGGCAAGTTCCAGTGCTGCCAACCGATACCTAGGAGTTTTGATTTTCATGTTTTAAGTCTAATTCATCATGTTGGGGAGATTGAGATTATGTCAAAGTGGGATAGTTTAGGTGGAGACATTCTAGAATATGGAAGGATCAAAACAACTGTGAAGTTCAAGTGACAAACCATTCTTTCCACATGATACTGAGGTCACGAAGTTGCTTATTAAGAAACATATACGTCGAGAACATGTTTGTTGTTGAAGTGAGGATGTTGAGGTTGGTGATGGACATAGCACCCAAGATAAGATAACAAATGATTTCTTTCATTTCAATTGATGGTAGAATGAGGGAGAACCGTTTCAAATGTGGAACATATACTACCAACCGCACAAGTTTGGAAGATGGGTTGAATTGTAATTAATCAAGCAAGCGGATTAGAGGCAGACAGGACTTAGTTTAGGTGATTAAGAAATATAATATCGCAATGTAGGAAAAGAGATTGCGTGACTGACTCGAATATTTTGAGAAAAGATTTTGTAAGTTTTAATTAACTCATCATAGATTTCAAAAGAGCAAAATCTTTAGATAGACCAAAAATATGACATTGTGTTTATGTTGGCTGAACTTCACATCACACGAAATATGAGATTGTATTGATGTTAAACAAACAAAACTACAGCATATGCTTACACTTGTGACATTCTGTACTTTCTTTAATAACAACAGCAAGAGAAGACTACTTGTGACATTCTTAAGTTTCTTTAATAGATAGTGTTGCAGCACTTACATGACTGGAAACTCATATGCCATTTTCAACTGTAGTTGTGCAAAAGTTAAACTTGTTTTAGCCTCCTGCAATGGAGTTTCTCAAAAACAGTTACATTCCTTTCTTGTCCATTATCTCAAATTGAGTTGAACAAGCTCACCCAAGCCATTTATAACCACCATTGTAGTTGATCAACTGTTCTTTTTGCGTGTTATAGCAAGATCAAAAGCACAATGAATCTCGTATTTTGGCATTAACATAACATGCAGATTTGACAGACTAGTTGTTAGCTGTTCTTTCAATTCCTGTGATTTTCTTTCTCCTGAGTCATAAAAATGTCTGTCCTGTGCAGGTCGTGGTGCAACTGGATCAACTGAGAGCAGTTAACCCTTCTGTCAATACAAGGAACCCAGCGGAGAAATACATTCAAGTTATCACTACGGACGATCATGAATTCTGGTTCATGGGTTTTGTGTCATATGACAAAGCTATCAAGGCACTGTCTGAAGCATTGCGCCATTCTCATTGGTAACACGTTGGAAAACACCAGATATAGGACTACCGTGGCTTGTAATGTTATATAACTACTAAATTCTGGACAATATTCACCTTCGTATTATGAACTTTAATATTTCCTGCATTAATAAAACAACTACATTATTCATAATTTACATTTACATAGACAAATTCTCCGCTCTGTACGGATGAAATCAAGTGAACCATCTCACCATATTGCTGGGTTTAGAATGATGTGCTGCAATCAGTATGGTCAAATTCTGTGTATTTGTTATTATGTCCCTGGATACTTGTTAATTGCTATCAGGTCTCCCGATCTGCTTCAGTCATTTTCAATGTCCTACTGTCCAAATTGATGTTATTTACTATATGCAATGCCAGCGTTGGTGGTTTCGCAAATTGGGAGACTTAACAGCAATTCACAAGTAACTTCTAAAAAAAAGTTGTCAATTAACTAGTTTCAAGAATCTAATGGTGAATCCACTCAGTGTATGGGGACTACATAGAAAGTGGTCTTTTTAATTTTGGATAAATACCTTGATTTGTGTCCTGTTGTAGGTATATGTAACATGTATCAGATCATCAGAACTTTGGATCACAACTGGATATGAAAATTTCATTCCCTTGTGATCTTCGAGTGTCATTATTTTGTCCCAGCAATATCCTTTGTTTTCAGAGGAGGCTTCTTTGAGGACTTCTCTTTATACAGTGTTGTATACTAGTATGAGCCTCTTATCTCTCAGCTTCACTCCATCAGTGCCTGTCTCATTACGGCCAAAACCATCAGCCAATTATTACATTATCATCCCCTATATTTTATGGGGGAAATCAACAAATCCCGCAACACTTCCCATTTAAAACAAGAAACCCTATATTATTTTCTCCTGTTCATTAAACCTCATATTCCATTAAATTTTGAATGTTCTGTTAAAACCCAATCATGAAATGGCCCTATTGACCCCCCCTCTTTTTGGATGGAAATAAGGCCGTAGCCACATACATCGTTTTTGATAAAAAGATGACCCATTATCATCATTTCATTAATAATTGTTAACAAAACTAAGCAGTACAGAAATACAGGCAAAATAGGGTCCTATCGAACCCTTAATACAACCTCCACATAGTATCAAAGTAGACGAATAAAAGTAGCATCAAGAGTACATCAAAAACGACCTTCGACTCTTTTTTGACGCTTCAGGCGCTAGGGGTGGCATCCTATTCGGGTACAAGGAGTCGGTTTTCTCGCTATTGTCGACCCACCGTCTTAATTTTTTTCTCATTGTCCAGCTTCATTGGAAGGCTCTAAACAATGTGATTACTGTTATTTCGGTTTATGGTCCGACTTCATCCCAGCTTAGGCCTTTGTTTTGGAGTGAGTTTAGGTCTTTACAACAGTTCTCCAACGGTCTCTGCTTTATCTGCGGAGATTTCAACGTGACTAGATTTGCGGCTGAAAGATCGAACGCTGCTGTCTCCTTTTCCCAATCCTGCTCTTTTAACGACTGCATCAGGGATTTGCAGTTCATTGATATCCCTATCAATGGAAGATCCTTTACCTGGTCGAACCAGCGATCGCCACCTATTCTGGCCAAACTTGACCGCTTCCTAGTTTCCCATTCTTGGATATCCCAGTTCCATTCCTCTTTCGCTAAGGCGTTCCCCAACCCTTCCTCTGACCACGTTCCTATTGCCCTGTTCTCTGACTTCTGTTTCCCTCATCGCCATCAATTTCGCTTCGAAAAATTGTGGCTGCAAGACCAGCTTTTTGTTAATCTGGTTGAGGAATGTCTTGGTGCTATCTCTGGATCGTCAGGTCTTGCATCTTTGCTCCTAAAGCTTCATGCCATTAAGCATGGTTGCAAGATCTGGCATAGATAAAGACAGTCCAATACCAATTTCCTTAAGAGTTTTCTTCTTTCTTCTATCGAAGCTATTGATGTTTTAGAAGAACAAGGGCCCATTTCGGATCATGCTCGTGTTGAGCGCCTTGATTGTAAGCGCGAATATGTCAACATCCTCTTGCAAGACCATGCTAAATGGGTGCAGAGAGCCAAAGTTAGATGGCTGAAGGAGGGTGATGGCAACACTGCCTTTTTTCACAATTATGCATCATTCAGACAGCGCAACAATCATATTTCCTTGATCCATGACCAAGGGGTCGATCTTCACTCGGAACCTGACATTCACCGAGCTTTTCTCTCCTTCTACAAACAACTCATAGGTGTCTCTAAATCGCGTCTGATCTCTCTTGATTGGACCCAACTTTATAGCCCTCCCTCTGTGGATCTCTCCTCTCTCGAGGAGCCATTCTCCTTAGAGGAGATCAAATCCGCGGTTTTCGCTCTTAAGAGTGATTCAGCACCAGGTCCGGACGGTTTTCCGGCCCTATTCTTTCAGAAGTTTTGGGACTGGATCAAGGTTGACCTCTTCAACATCTTTAAGGACCTACACAACGGCTCCTTCTCCTTCGAGCGCATCAATTACGCGCACATCGTTCTTATCCCCAAAAAGGCGGGAGCTCACGTGATCTCCGACTTTAGGCCTATAAGCTTAATGAACACTACTTTCAAAATCATCATGAAAGTCCTTGCGGCGAGGCTTAGTGCTAATATATCGCCCCTCATCGATCCGGTCCAATCCGGTTTTATCAAGGATCGTTTCATCCTCGATAGTGTAGCGTTGGCTCAGGAGATTATCTCCCTCTGCCATCATTCCAAATCTGAGGGCATTCTCCTCAAGTTGGATTTTCAAAAAGCTTATGATAACGTGAGCTGGGACTTTCTCCTCGATATTCTCCTTCATCGAGGTTTTGGTCCTAAATGGATCTCTTGGATTAAATCCAGCCTTATAGCTGGTACTTCCTCCATCATTGTCAACGGCTCTGAAGGCCACAAGTTTAAGGTCAAATGCGGTCTTCGTCAGGGGGACCCCATTTCCTCTCTCCTTTTTTCCCTTATTGCTGATGTGTTCAGTAGGCTGCTGCGCAATGCTCGCGAAGCTCATGTCATAGAGGGCCTCGGTAGCACTCAATGTTTAGACGGTATTCTTAATCTTCAGTACGCTGACGACACTATTATTTTTATTAAACCTGATCAGTCGTCGTTGCGCAACCTTAAACTTCTTCTCTACTGTTTCGAGATGGCCTCTGGTCTTTCCATTAACTTCCAAAAGTCCTCTGTGACATGGCTTGGCGGTGATTCCGGCCGTCAAACAGAAGTCTCCCAATTTTTTAATTGTCCTATTGCCTCATTTCCCATCACCTATTTGGGTATTCCCCTTAGATGGGGCAAGCTTCATATATCGGATTGGTTCTCAATCATTGACAAAATTGAGGCCAGGCTTAACGTCTGGACGGGAAAGTTTCTCTCCCGCGGGGGCAGATTAATTTTGATCAATTCTGTCCTCTCGGCCATTCCCCTATATATGATGTCCTTCTATTTTCTCCCCTCGTGGGTCATCAAGAGATTAGACCAAATTAGAAGTAATTTCTTCTGGTCCGGATCTTCCGGTTTTAAAATAGGGTATCACCTTTGCAACTGGAATTTGATCTGTTCCTCTAAGGCTAGCGGGGGCCTGGGTGTGCTCAACATCAGACATCAGAACATTGCCCTGCTTGGGAAGTGGATTTGGAGATTTCATCATTATGAACATCTCCCGTGGGTCCAGTGCATCAAAGGCCATTATTTCCCTGTTTCCCTTTGGTGGGCTTTCCCGTCTTCCACTCATCGATTAGCGTCACCATTCTGGAAAGGTGTTTGGAAGGCGGCTTCGGCGTTCCAGTGTGGAATTTCCCATAGATGCTCTGTTGGTTCCAGAACTAAATTTTGGTCCGACCTCTGGTTAGGCAACATTAAACTATCTTCGGCCTACCCCAACCTCTTTCGTCTGGCCTCTATCCCAGATGCGTCTGTGTTCGAATCTTACCACCTTATTAACTCCAACAGGATCTAGATCATCCCTTTCGAGATTGTTCTTCCCCCGTGCTTGATCTCTGAACTGTTAGAGCTTATTTCTTCCCTTAACCGCTACGAATGGCATCCTGATGAGGGGATCGCTTGGCGTTGGAACTCATCCGGGATTTTCTCTGTTAAATCCTTCTATAATTTTCTTAATTTTTGCGGTACTACATCCTCATCCGCCTCCTTCATCTGGAACTCTTGTGCTCCCCTTAAGGTTCAAGTAAATACTTGGCTAGCGATCCACAATAAATTACTGACGGTCGAGAATCTTAATAAACGTAATATAGCGTGGGGGCAACGCTGTCCGTTGTGTTCAGAGGTTTCTGAAGATGTAAATCATCTCTTTGTGGGATGCTCTTTCATCTCCCCTCTATGGAAGTTAGTTTCTCTTGCGTGGGAAAATCCAGCCTTGCCATTCAATCTTGAATCATGTTGGAGGTCCTCCCCTTCACATCCTAGATTTCGCAAATGTTGGGATCTATCAGTTCACATTATAATTTGGCTCGTTTGGTTGGAGAGGAACCGTAGACTCTTCTCTCACCGTTCTTCCACTATCGCTCATATGATTGATGATTTCCTTTTCCTTTTTAACTTTTGGTCCACTAGTGCTTCTCACAATGACAGAGAGCTTTATAATGGGTGTCGTTTACATGATTCTTATCATGTTCTTCGCAGTCTTAATGCATTTTGATGCTTCTTTCTCGCTTTAATGCTTACTGTTTTCTCCTATTGCAGGTTGGTTGAGTCGCTCTGTACCCTCTTGGCTCTGGTACTGAGGGTCTCTTTTGGTTCCCAGGCCTTGTTTTTGGCTCTGGTAGTTCTCGTTGGCTTGTTGGTGGCTTTGTTTTTTGACTCGGGGGTACTGTTGTTTCCTTGCTGATCTGATGGAATTTTGGTGCTGGTTGTTTATTTGTTGTGGGCTTAGTCCCCTATGTTCTGGTGCTCTCAACCAGCTGATGGTTATTTATGCTGACCTTTGTAAACTTTTCTTCTACTAATCTACTCTTGTTTATTAGTTCTTCCTGCTTATGCTTCTATGTGCCTATGTGGTTGTTTTATCTGTGCTTTGCTCTGCTATCTCTCAAGTTGCTGATTTGTGTATGGTATCTGTTATGCGATTGAGGGTTTGTTTGGTTCTGTTTTATGTCCATGGATGGTTTATTTTAGTTGGTGCCGGTCTGGGGCGTTTGCAGTTCCTGCTAGACGCTTTCCATCGGGTTGTTATTCTCAGTGCTCTAGTCTTGTTTCTTTTTTCTGTCCCCTGTTGGGGGTGACCTGCGGTAGAGTGCTTTTTTGTCTGGTTTGTGGATCGCTATTCCTTTTGTGATCCCTTTGATTGCAGCAGTTTGCGCTGCTTTCCTTTTTATGGATTTCGTTTGCTTGGCTGGTTGGTTTTCGAGACTGGAGTTTGGAGCTGCTCTGGTTTTCGTCTTTCGGTGGAGGCCTAGCGGTGTGGGTGCTTCAATTGTTGCCCTGCGCTGCTCTCAAGGGCGTCTCTCCATGCTGCTCTTCCTTAGCGAGCGGCTGTTTGGGCTGCTGAGTGTTATGTAGCTTGTTATTCTTGTATCTAGTTGGATTAGGTCTGTCTGTTTTTTGTTTTACAGCTTGTAAAACCCTCTGTTGTACATTTTCTTATTATTAATATATTTTTGCTGTGGCTGGAGTCTTTTGACTCTATCCGATCACATCGAAAAAAAAGAGTACATCAAAAACAACAAAGTACAACTCAACAATCAGCTAGCCACGTCCTCTACTGTGGTGAGAAACTTGCTCTCCTCCCTTTGCCTTGAAGCTCTACTCCTCGGTCAGCTTTAACATCTTTCTTGCTCCCACAAACCCTTCCAGTCATGAAGAAGAAAAATTTTATGTATAGAAGTTAAAAATCTATAACTAATGTTTCGGAAGCATAAGTCGTTTCGGTCTAGCCACATACATCGTTCACTTAACACTTTCCTTTAAAAAAATACGAAGAATTTTTTTTTGTTGGATTTACAATCGGCTAGTTTAATAAGCATGAAGAAGATGAAGTGTTTCAATCACTTTCCTTCAAATATTTTTAAAAGAATTAAATATTCTATGTTCTTTTGATGTTTTTTTTTTTGCTAATCAGAAAAAAGAGAGAAAACAATACAAGACTTACTCACGCACTGGGCAGACACCTTGAGCATCTTCCTCTATGACATTACAGGGTTCTAGTCCACAGTAGAAACCCATAAAAATTCAAATGCGGAGGTTCGACCCTGCTTAGCTACTGTATCGGCTATCATATTAGCCTCGCGAAGTGCGTGTTCTACTACTGCTATGGACAAACCTCCCAAAAGTTGTTTAATATCTTGAGAGACAGGATCTTGACCTAAGCCAAAGATGACTTCGCCAATATTTTGATGTTTTTTTCCCCGAGGGGTGGGTAACTAAGAGATGGGCACATATTGTTAGGGGCAAATGTGAAAATACACATTTGTGAGGGGTATATATGATATATTCATATATGCTAATGTTTTTTTGTATTTTGATGTTGTTTAGGCCTAATGACGCGCCTTGGAGTTTAGTCTGGTCCGCAACATGTTGATCGCTGCTGTTGAGGAGCGATATGTGGATGCTGGTAAATAATTTGACTACCTTCAATTCCTAAATGCATTGCTTTTTTCCTGATGAGGCACGGACGTTTTTGTTTAGAAGTCTTATCGTGTTAGACATATATAGAACTATTATCTGAGATACCTGCATCTGACACATTGCTACTTCCTATTTTGATGCAGTTTATTAGAATCTCTTTTGGTTGTTGATGTGTCATGTTTGCTTATATGGTTTTGTTACTGCTAATGCTAGTGCTTCAGTATCCCTCTCTTTATTGTGAGGATACTCAGAATAGTGAAATCTCCTAGTGACTTCTTTCATTTTGGTTCACAGGGAGAACCAGTCGCAGACTATTGCTTAAGTGTTCAAATCGTCTAGCTTATAGGAATTGGCATGAATCTATCTCTAAGTGTGCCTCTTTCATATATACTTTCCCCTAAATTGAGTTGCATGCCTGCAGCCGCATCCAGCAGCTACATAGGATCTACCTAGTGAGCTTGCCAGAGGATTAATTCTCTCTTCACAACTGGGCTTTCAACCTACACAATATTTTTTAGTAAATGCAATGATGTAAGGTATTAACATATTTGATCTTCTCAGCTCAGTGGAGGGACAAGCTTCTCCAATTTCGGTCCAAGAAAAGGAACGAGTGACATGGTTTGTTTTTGTTTTCACTCTTCCCATTGTCAATATATTTATGTGAAAATCTGAAAATTTACCATAATTGTAGGGAAAGATACACGAGGCATAAAACTTGCAAGCTCTTACCCAGGGGCGGAGGGAGTAAGGGGCTAGGGGGGACAATTGGGACCCCAAAATTTTTGTAAAACCCCCTTATATAGACCATAATTTTTATTTACCTCCCATTTAAATTTTTTTTGGGACCCCAAACCCAATCAACCTCTTAAAGGCTCAAATAGTGTTATGGGCTTTGAGCTAAAAATCAACAGTGATACTTATTATCACATAAAATTTTGAATAAGAAGTTAGTGTGTATACAAATTACAAGTATATCTATTCATTTGGATCGTATCTCTTAACTAGCCTCTTGTATTATAACAGTGTAAATAGTACAATATGATTATTGATTATCATTACTCTTACCAAATTTGGAGTATAATTGTAAAAGTGCCAAAAATACATGATACTAAGAACATGAATTCGAATATTTACTTTGATTATAATTTTAGTTTGATCCATTTACTTTAATTTTTCAGAACAAAAATAATGTAAGGAATTTTTGGTAACAATCATGTCGATGCTGGAAAAAAATTTGGGACCCCCATTTTGATTTGTCTGGCTCCGCCACTGCTCTTACCGTTATGGCAGGTAGCGTACACGGTGGTGCAGTAGGCTTTAGCATGGAGATGTAAGTAATGCAGTTGTCTGAAGCCACCGCCTGCTCCACACCTCAAACAGTACATATTAGATACATATGAGGAGTTTGTAGAAACATGTAACAGATCGTAAAGCCAATAAACCATGTTAGTGATGAAGAAAACAAGGCTGGTTATTGGTGTAAAACTTAAACTCAGCTTTATATATAAGTAGCATTTGAAGTTAGTTTCGTGTTGTGTATTGTGCAACACAGAATCAAAGTCCTCATGATGCTCAATGTACTTAAGTGATCCATATTTTGCTACGTATACGGAGCTTATCGCATAAATTGCAATTGTCAACAGTAATGCTGTATGAGAGTCTCCTTTAATCCAAATATAACTTCACAGATGTATATGATTCTTTGGTGTCACAGGCTTACTACATTATTGTTGGTTCCTCAACGATCCTCCTCCATTATTTGAAGTATCAGTTTTATGGCTGTGTTTCTTCTTTTTGTCTCCTTTGTTGAGCATGTCTTTCTCAACAAATTAATTAGTTGATTAAGCATTAACTTACTGCTGTGTGTACATATCACACACTTTAGGCCTCGTTTGGCAATGGAGATAACTGGAGGTACACGAAGGTAAGATACCTTCAGTTATCTTATCGTTGGTTCCGTTTGGAAATTATTTTGGAGTTAAGATAGTTGTAGGTATCTTAGGCGCTATTTGGATACAAAGATAAGATATCTATATGTAATTTTTAAGTGAAGGAATATATTTACAATCTATATGTTGCATACATGTTGTTACGAAAGTTATGAGCACAAGCTACCCCACAACTAAAGTGAAATTAAGAAAGTGAAAATAAAGTGGATACAAATATTTTACGTGGAAAACTCCCAAAGGAGACGAGGTAAAAACCACGGGCAATGTGGGATTTTTCTGCTGGAAGTAGGGATTACAACATTCTCTCTAAATATAAGGAGAGTACAATTTTCACTCTCTCTTATAATAGGAGAAACACTCACTCACAAATTTGAGGAAAATACAAGTATACAAATTATCTCTAAAAAGATACAATTTTATCCCTCTTGAGAACACTCTTGTAATACTCTCTTTCTTTCTTAATTCCTCTTTATTTTTTTAATCCTCAGTGAGCTCTTATTGATCTGCTCTGCTCAGCTGCCTTTCAAACCCCTTCCTCCAACCCCTATTTATAGTTGGAAGAGAAAAGAGAGCTAGGAGTGGGAGAGAACAAAGAGGTTGGTGGCAACACCTACCTTCTGTCACATTGTTTGGTGGATGGTAGGTGGCTTTTGACTTCCACCCAAAGGTTGGTGGCATTTGGTGCTATCTGTCGACACATGTACCTCCATTTTAACTTTAAGATAAATTTGATTGGATTGGAGTTTAGATATCTATCATAACTTTCATTTCATCTTAACTTTGAGGTTAAAAAAAATGGAGGTATCATACCTTCAAAATATGATTCAAACAGATTAAAGTTTAGATACCTACAAGTACACAAGTCACCTCCACTAACCTCCGTATCAAAAGAGGGTCTTAACCTTTTGGATTTGAAAGGTTAGATACATATAGTTATCTTAAAAATAACTTTAGCGTAACTTTAGCTATCTTATCTCCCAAGTCAAATGATGTCTTTAAAAATTAATCATAAGTATTTATTTTTAAAAAAACACTTTGAGTTTAAAAAATTGAAGGTAATGTGCCCTCAAAATATGATCCAAACAGATTAAAGTTTAGATACCTACAGGTACACAAGTCACCTCCACTAAACTCCGTATCAAAAGTGAGCCTTAACCTTTTGGATACAAAGGTAGAATATTATAGATAATTTTTAAGTACAAGTAGAAGATTGTAAATTGTAACCCATAAGTTGCATACATGTATATTCATTTTATTTAGAAAATAAATTTAGGATAGAATGGAGTTTAAATACAACTAGAAGCAGAGCTTAGTGCGGCCCGTAATCCCCTCCCCTATAAAACTATTAAATTTTATGGTTTGGCTCCCGTCCGTTTAAAAATTATAGAAAAAATTTCACATTTTATGCCACATCATATGCTCACTAACCTTGGACCACCTCTGGCTGAGTTCATACTGGATTTTCGTGTTTTCAGCAATCAAACCCGACCCAATTTCCGAGTGTTCAGCAATCAAACCCGACCCAAACTGGATGCCAGATTTCAGAACCAGAATGAAACACAATTTCAGTCAAATTCTTGTGTTAGCTTTTTCTGTACTAAAAGCTAAACAGTTTTAAAGGATTTTTTCCACGTAGTACCCTAACAATTATTAAAATTCTATATTACTCCCTAATAATTTGCAAACTGTCAATCATAAGAATTTTTTGCTATGCTAGGCCACTTTTTGAAACTATTTGCAATTTTAGGCCACAACCCAAACTATTAGTATTTTTGGCTAGCCAGTGCCACGTCAGCAGCGGCCGCTATTGAGAATAGCGGTCTCTTCATAGCGACCAACACAATGAACTCCCACACTTGACAGATGATAGAGGGTATTGTATAATTGCAAAACACATGGTATAACTGAGGTCGCTATTGTCAATAGCGGTCTTGTATAACTCAGCTCACTATTCCAATAGCAACCTCAGGTGGGACTAAAAATGATTGGACCAACCTGCGGTCGCTATTGGGAATAGCGGCCTTAGTTATACAAGGTCGCTATTGACAATAGTGACCTCAGTTTACACCAAGTCGTATCCATTATATAATATCCTCTCTTTAAGTCGTATCCATGAAGATGTCGCTACTTTCAAAAGCGGGCGCTGCTGACGTGGCACCGATTAGTCAAAAGTGCTAATAGTTTGTGAACCGGTCTAAAATCGCAAATAGTTTCAAAAAGTGGCCTAGTACCGTAAAAAATTCCAATTATAATACCATACACATTCAAGATTTTTTTTTTTATTTTAAAATTTCTGCTTAAGATTGATTTTGGGTTCAATTATTCATTATTTTCATAAGTGGTTACATTTAAAATGAAGCGAAGGAGTAATATAAAATTAGCGAATTGTGAGGGAGTAATATGGAATTTGACTTCCTTTCTTTCTCCATTACCAAATCCAACAACAACAGAAGAAGATTGTGGGCGGGGATCGAGAGAGAAAATGGTAGAGAAGCAGAAGAATTCAGAATCCAACAACAGCTGCATCCGAGGCTGCTGCTCAAGCGACAGAATCCCCCTCTCTCTCTCTTCATCCTCTTTCAGTTTCTCTCTCCTCTCCCCTATCGCCAAAGGTATTCAATTTTCATTTTCATTAAGTTTATTTCTCAACCAAACTTTTAATTGTTACAACAATCAAAAGGAGCCGAAAGCACAGTCTACGACGCCAGGCTCAATGGCCGCCGGGTGGCCGCAAAGAAGCCCGTCCTGGCCACTTCCGACGATCTCGACAAGTTCCACCGTGAATTGCAGCTGTGGTGGTCTGTTTCTTTATTTTATTTTTATTATTGATTCTAGAGATGTTATTATTATTATTTTTTATGAATTGATTTTGGGGATTTAGTGAGGTTGATCATCCTGGGCTGGCGAAGTTGGTTGGGGCCCACGCGAGGCCGCCGAATTACATGCTGGTGTTCGAGTGTTATGAGAAGGGGAGTCTGGGGCAGAAGTTGCATGTGGAGGAGTGGACCCCGCTGATTGATGAGGCACTCATGATTGCTTCTCATCTTGGTATTCACTTTCTTTCTTTGTGTGATGTGTGTATGTGACTAATGAGTGACGATGGATCGGAATTTAGATATATATATATATGTAACGGAAAGTGCTTTAGCTGAAAAGTGCTGGTACAAAAGTACTCGTAGAAAGAATTTTGTTTGACTTTAGAAATTTTTCTTAGTAAGTAAAACCACTTTTGGAATAGATAAACTCATCATATTAGGTGCTTTGAAAAAAATGCAAAAACTTTAGAAAATGTACATTTGATTAAACACGCTTTTAATTAAGTTTGCCAAACACCTATTTGGAGCTTAAAAGCGTTTTCAGACCCAAAAGCACCTTAAAAAAAGAGTGCCATATGGAGCCTTAATGGTTGAGGCTTGTTGTTCTTTTGCGCGGAAGTAGATTTTGTAAGGTTGATCACATATGGTTGTTGTCTATATTCCAACTGGCTTTGTGAAGTTAATTTGTCCATTTTTTGGCATGTATGGAACAGCCTAATGTGAAATATGTTGAGTATCAGCTTCCAAGTAGATGCCGTTGGCATTGTAGTACATTTTTAGTTGGATAAATTAATTCTGGAGGATAGCATGTTGCTTAAAGTCTCAAATCTTTTCACCGTCTGCCGCAAGCGAGGATATAGAAGGAGGATCATGTTAGATTGTTGACGGCCAGTATAGATACTTAAATCAGTGTCAGATCTATATATACATACTTACGTGGGATGAATCCTTATTACGGTAATTTATAATTTTAGATTGATTATCCTCAAACATAAGCATTATATAAAATTGGGCAAACACCAAAGTACCCCCCCCCCCCCCCCCCCTCTCCCCAACATTTGGGCTGAGTACAAAATGCGCATATAACGTTTGCAAAAGTACATTATACCCATACATCCGCTAACTTAACCTACTCTGTTAAATCTGAATTATTAGATTACTGTTTTACCCTTACCCTTTCATAATTATCCCTTCTTCTTTCTCCTCCTATTCTCCAAAAGCAATGCTCCTAAAGCACCAGTATTAGATCCTTCTGGCATCCCCCTACCACTTCAAATACCTCCTCGACCATCCCAGCACGACCGAGCAAATCAACAATGCAAGCATAGTGATCAGGACCACACTCTACGCCATAATCCCTAACCATGCTCTCCCAAAACTCCATTCCTTCATCGACAAGCTAGCAATGGCTGCAAGCACTCAACACAGGGTAGTCGAAGGCGTAAGGCACAGCACAATTTCACTACCCCGTAAAAAGCCTGAGGCGCAAGGCGCAAGCGCAAGCCTCACTTAACCGAGGCGCACTATTACTTTTTGGGGTATTTAAAATTCATAAATAAGATTATATAAACAAGATAACACCATAGCAACAAAATATATCATACAATTATCATTTTTTTGTAAAAATACAATGTGTTTCAATGTAATGTATAACTACAATGTATTTCTTGCCCCAAAGAAGAAGTGATACAATGTGTTTCTCCGTAAAACTACAATAGTATCAAGTTAACCTTCAATTCATAGTTTCATACAGTAATGAGCATACCGTATTGCAGTAATGAAGATACTTAGCATACAACATACAGTATTACAGTAATGAGCATACAGTAAAACTACAATAGTATCAAATTAAATATTGCAGTAATGAGCATACAATATTACAATCATAGTAAATTGTAAGGTATTTTAAAATATAATGGCAATAGCCGACTATAAAATTTGGTCATGCTCTACACAGGCACAGTTTCATGAGTATAGTAAATTATGAAATGAACTAGCTTCACAATTTTGTTTCAAAACAACTTGCAAAATATCATAAGCAAATATAGAGGAAATCCCAAGAAAAAAACCATAAAAATATAAAACCATAAAGGAAAGAAACCCAAATGGAAGTGGAGAGTCTGGAGACTGAGGAGGAGTAAGAGTGTTTCCGACATCGCCGATCTGTTTCCACTGTCGTCGTTGATCTGATGTATGTTGTCGTGTCGTCGCCGAGCTGCTTCACTGTCGCCGTTGATGTCGTTGAGAGAAGATTGGGGAGTTAGGGAGGTGGAGATTGGGGTTAGGGTTTGGAATTGGGGATACGAAGGTAAGAGAGAATTGGGGGAGTTACGGGGCATGAGAATGCTTGAAGATGGGTCGGGTCCGGTCTATTATGTTCAAGCGCGCCTTTTGCTTGAGGCACAAGCCTCGAGCCTTTGCTAAGGTGCATCCAGGCGCAAGCCTGAGTGAAGCTTCGAACAAAGGCAGAGCCTTAACTGAGGCTCGAGGTTCAAACTGTTATTACGCCTGACCCTTGAGCCTGAGGTTGAGCCTAAGGCGAGCCTTCAACTACACTGACTCAACACGCCCACAAACGTGATGTGGTCTGGTCTAATTCCTTCTGCTCTCATCCTATCAAATACCTCCAAAGCTTCCTTCCCATTTCCATTCGAAGCAAGCCCATTGATGAGAGCTGCAAACGAGAACACATCTCTTCTCGGAATTTCATTAAAAATATGGAGAGCTATCTCCACATTCCCACTCTTAACATACATATCAACAAGCGAAGTACGCACACTCACATTCCTCTCAATCATCTTCCTCTCCACATATACCCCAATCCAATTTGCAACCTCCACCCTCCCTAATTGCGCTGCCGCCGAAATAACCTCATTCATCTCAACGGGAATTTAATCGAACAACCTCCTTGCGAGGGAGGAGGAGGGAAGGGGCTTGGAGTGGGAGCGGACGGCGCGGTTGAAGAGGGAGAGGAGGACAAGGGGCTGATGGGTGAAGTGGTGAGGTGGGCATGGAGTGGGTGGATTTGGGAAAGGGATTGCTGGGTTAGGAAATACTTTCTACTTTTGAGAGAGAGTGAAACAGGGTGAGGGAATGTGGGAGTATAAAGTAGAGAGGATTTGGAAGCCATTAGCAAAAGATAAAGGAAGAGAGAATATGAGAATGGGAGGCGAAAGAAGAAAAGATTAATTATGAAAGTATAAGGGTAAATCCATAATTTAGATTTAACAGAATGAGTTAAGTTAACGGATGTATGGGTATAATATACTTTTGCAAACGTTATATGGGCATTTTGTACTTAGCCCAAACGTTGGGGAGGGGGGGGGGTACTTTGGTTTTTGTCCTATAAAATAAAAGTAGCCAATTAACACAATATAGAAAAAAGATAACCTCAACATCTCTACTATAACTCCAACTGGGTCGGTTTTCATGGGCATGTAACTTTGTGATACTTGTTACATCTTAGGCATCCAAAGAATAGTGATTAATGAAGAAACTTTAGTTTGCTCCATCTACACTAATTCTCACAAACATTCAGTTAATCGAGGACTAGTTGTCAATATCTGACATATCTTACAATATGTATCTCGATTGGATACACTATTTAATGAATTCGATATATATCTCATGCGATTTATCTATAACTTAAAGTATCTAATTTTATCGTATTGTATCTTGCGATACAATATATTTTGCACCGATATACGGTACAATACCATATGTAAAGTAATGGCTTACATGTGAATCTAGGTTCGGGTTTGTTTTCATAGTTCACTCGAAAGACCATTTTGAAGCCCAAAACCTAGATCTTTAGGGTTTTCTGTCAATGCGATAAGATTTTTTCTTTACTTGTTCTGCTCTATGCTTTTTAGTTTCTTCCGCTTTGTTCATCTTGTTGTCTGGGTTTATTGGAAATAACACGTTGGTTGCTTCTTCGTCAATGGGATTCCTACTTTCCAACGTAGTTACTTTCTCGTTTTCTCCCTTTCTTCTCTCGTACTTTCCATTTTTCCGTTAATTTTATATGTTTTCTCACACTATTTTAAGTCTTTTTTTTTGTATATGTAAATTTTTTCTCGTAAAATATTAAGCTTTAATAATAAATTTGCGTTGTTAGTTACATCACACCGTTCTTGATAAATCATTTTTAGTTTTTTTAATTAATGGTACATTATTAATCATTTTAGTTCATATCATAAAGCATCTTATTCTTATGTTTTGTGCTAGTTTCTATTCACCAATAATTTTGAAGTCTTTAGATATATACTAGATGACTACATGTTATATGTCTACATCGAAAATAGCGTCATACATATATATGCAATTCCTACAATAGTACAATGTACTAGTACGCGATCAGTTATACATTAGTAAGTTTTGAAATCTAGTTTACTCTGTGAGGAATTAAGGTTCATAAATAATACAATATTAAGGACATGCACACATATTTTTTTTGTAAGTGTTACGAGTTTTTGTGACTCAATAGTTAACACGTATATCCTTATGTCCTTCTAAGGTCATTTATTTACCTATATTTTGATGAATTATGATCATTGAAATTGATGCATCATTGACTGCTGTACCTTTGAACATGCGTTAATATACTTTTACAATACGATATGCAAGGAAAATGATACACAGGGTCGGCCGCTGCCTTGAGGCAGGTGAGGCGGTCTCCTCCGGCCCCCGATTTTTTTGCAATTTTAGGGGCCCCCAAAAGTGTATTCCCCTTTAAATATAGGCACATATTTTGCACGTAAATAAATTATATTGTAATTAGGGGCCCCAAAAATAATTATTTGGGCCTTTCGCCTCGGGCCCCTGGGAACTCAGGGCCGGCCCTGACAATATACTATATGTATCACGATTCAACAACAATGAGGAGAAAAGATGAACCTGCATTTCGTATTGCACCATTCACCATCCTGATTTCCCAACCATATGTAGCTTTGTGTAATTGTGCATAGCATGTGCTATGAGTCTAGTCAAATGTAATTAGAGATTACCTCGATGAAATGCCTAGTAGGCTAGTCACTGGTATGTGGTAAATCATTTTGCCTTATTGTTCACACAGGTTAAGCTGCAAATTAGAAACTTGCAATTTTTTTATTATGTGTGGAAAGGTCTTCATTGTAGAATCTGTGCATCTAGGCTATTATTTCTCATTTATGGATGTAAAGCAAAGTATGTTACCATCATAATTCTTGTATATTGGAGAAATTGGATTATGTAGAGGCTTAATAATTCTTTTACACACACACACACACACACAATATTGATTTTCAACTTATTAGGGAGCTTTTCTGAATGAAATAGCTGAGTTCATCTGTTTATTTTCAGCAAAGACTCTGCAGTACCTACATAACTTCGGGATCCTACACAGGGATGTAAAACCTGCAAATATTCTCGTAATTATCTTTCATTACTTCCCTATGCTCCTTGAAAGTGCTTTTTCCTCATATGAAAGTGTGATAACTGTGTTACTTTTGCATTTGTACTTACACTTCCAAATTTTTTGACACAGCTTGATGATGACCTTCATCCACACTTAGCAGATTTTGGTTTAGCCACATACAAGAAAGACCTTAAAAACATATCACTTGAAAATTGGAAATCATCTGGCAAGCCAACTGGCGGGTTTCACAAAAGAAATATGGTTGGAACTCTCATTTATATGGCACCAGAAATTTTGAGGAAGGACATTCATACTGAAAAATCTGATGTCTACAGTTTTGCCATATCTATCAAGTAAACCTACATGTACTCCCATGCTCTGTTTTCTCTTTCTTTTTCATTCACTGTGCATAAATAAGAGACATGAATGATGAGAGATATAAGCCACACACAGTGCACAAAGATTGACGATACTTTAGCAAAAAGGGAAAAGATTAGTAGCAATATTACAATGAATCTCTAGTTTTCTACTAGTTTATGGAGCTTAGTTTGTTCTACGGAGCAACATCATGGAAATTTTATCCAACACTCAAATTTTGGTTTGGTTTGTTAAGTTCGACATTATGAAAACCACTTTGATTTGGCTCAAATTTTATGAAATTTCATGGACACGAACACACCCTTGACATATCCCAGTTTGCCATATTAGTCTCATCTGCTCTGCACCTGTTCTTGTAGGTGTGTCGGCCCATGTACACACGGCCTTTGACTCGCTTTTCTTCCCTAACCTAAATATCCATGTGTCTTTCTTCCCATCCTGAATGTCCATGCATATTTCTTTCTTCCTCACTAGAATGTTCATGCATGTACTCAAAGATCACTTATATACGGTTGAAGCTATTTTGGCATGCTAATTCTGATTGAATCCTGACTACGAGTTCATGAACCATTACGAGCTACATTTTTTATCGATCTGCTTTAAGATTGTATTTGGTTGTTTTGAAACTGGGATGTTTTTCAACTAGAACCCTTCAATTATCCTGGCCTGAACTCTTGAAAAGGTGCAAGTCAAAAAATTTGCAACTCTTTGACAACTTGGCTTTTGTTCCAATCATCCACTTGCAGTGCAGTTTGTCTGCAGTGACTTGCAAATTGCAATTGCCCAAGGCATTTATGTTCCATAGTTATAGGAAATATAGTTTGATCATGCATGAAATTGTTGGATTTCTGCCTGTGTTTCAAAATATCTTATATTATATCCAACCTTTCATGACTTTTATATGCTGTTGCATTGTGACCCTTGAAACATTCTCTGTGTTCAACATTATTTTATAATGAATCCTAGTTTATATTGCATTTTCACATGTCAATATGTCCACTACCTGGGCATATTCGTCAACTCTAACTCGCAAAGGCTCTTACTCTAGTGCGCTTGTCTGTTGATGTTATGATTGTGCTAGATGTTCCAAAAATATGTAAGCTCATATGCTATAGTTTCTGTTGCCCTCTTTATCCTAACCTTTTTCAATGAAAATGGGTTAAGGCGTGTTGCATGACTTGAAATCAGGAAAGGTCCACAAATATTCGAGTTCTTACTACACAATTATGAATTTTTCATTGACCTTCTATGAGTTGGGAACAAAACTGAAGATCCAGGTGGAATCATAATTTGGCATCCACCTCTATTCATGAACTGTATGTTATATGCAACTATTTTCAAATCACATACACCAAAAACGGATTATTTTATGTTGATTAAAGATTTACATATATGTTACTCCCATCTGCCATGTATATTGTAAATAAACAAATTTGGCCAGTCTTTACTGAAGTACGTACATGCATATCTTATTACTTATGGTTACTGGAAACTAGCCTTTGATAACTCTCACAATTTTAGAATGCAACTATTTTAGAAGTTCTTAACCTTTTTTTGGGCGGGAAAGATTTATATTAGATCAGCAAAATGTTAGCCTTCTATCATTCTAACAAAATACATCTGATGATTTACACAGCGAGCTCCTTACTGGCGTGGTTCCTTATACAGACCTACGTACAGAGGCTGAGGTACAAGCTACTTTAAAGTTAAACTTTTCCTATAGTTTTAGATATGTTCTTATTCAGTTGCTATTATTCAGCTTGCTTCTTTTTGGTGTAAGGGTCTCTTTTATTATTTTATTTATTTATTTCTGCTAGGGTTCTTTTCGTTCCCGCTCTGGTACCAATTTATGTTCAAAGTTAGCGAACAAGAGAAGAGATAGGTTAGTTATAATGAGAGAGTTGGTACTATATAATTAGGAGTGGTGTCCTCTTCCCTCTTAAAGTATCCAATATGAGGCTAAACAGTATACAATATCCTCCAATTGTTCTCAAGATCTTTAATGATTTGAGTTGTCTTGTGTTAATGTTTACTTTATCCTGCTTGCTTAAATTTTGTAGTAGTTTATTTGGTTTCTTTTCTTTTCAATTTTCCTTTTGAAGGATAACTGTAACTTATTGACAGCGCATTATCAAAATTGTCAAGTTTTCTTTGCTTTCAGAAGAATTTTTCATAGGGTGGGTGTAGGTGCATAGTAACAACTTTAAAAAAATTATATTAATATATGAGTAAAAGGAACCTCTGGAGTGGAACTCTAGATAATTTCCTAGAGTGTCACTCATTTGACACTACACATTTTCACCTTCCAAATGCATGATCCACACCGTTCAATGTGATGTGCATGTCATAAAACATGTGAGGATTTAAAATCACATGGTTTTAACATAGTTTACCCATGTATCAAGTTGTCTCATTTCTTCTTCTGCTGAAAAAATGTTGATTTTGAAAGTATGTGATGGATGGGCAAAACTTGTTTAAAACTCGTGATTTTACATTCTCATATGTTTTATGACATGTAGATCACATTGAATGGTGTTGATCATGCATTTGGAGGGAGGAACGCATGCCAAATGGGTGACACTTTAGGAAATTTCTTAGAGTGCCAAATATGTTCATTTCTCTGTCGAATATATATTATGGAGAAATTTAAATACGCAATATCTTATCTTGATTTAGGAATATATAGAGGAAATCATGTCTAGTTGGATCTATAATGAGAATCATTCTTTTCTTTTCTAAGCAGGAAATATCAAAGAAGACCTTTAAGGTTTTATTAGGTCGAGGATTTTTGTTTTTTAACAAGTTTTTTTTTGGAAGATGATTTTATAACCTTATACAGTTATACAAGTAGCTTAGCCCTATTATCTGTGGAGCGCAGTCCTTAATTTCCGTAGAGTTGTGTTTGTTGTATTTTGATGATTTTCCTGTATTTGTGAATTTGAATACAAAATAGCATATCATTATATTTTTTTTCATCTTGAAGATTTCTTGGCTCCGCCATTCTTCTGTGTTTATTCCTAGGTAGTAATTTGTTGTTGTACCATACTTATAGGCACATACAGTGCTTGAAATGAGCTATACAGAGCAAAAACTTACTGCTGCTGTGGTATCCGATGGTTTGAGGCCTGTTCTTGCTCATCCCAATTCCGGTGCACCACCAAGTTTTCTCTCCCTTATTCAAAGATGTTGGGACCCTCATCCCAACTATAGGCCTTCTTTTGACGATATAGTAGAAGAGCTAAATATAATTATGCATATCACACAAGTGGAACAACTGGGCAAAGTTTCAGGCTTCCCATCTTCTCCTTCAAGCAATTTAAAGGACCCTCAAAATTATCAAGAAGATTTGAACTGGTTTACTCAAGGGGAAAAATTGTCAAAGGAAACTTCACATGTAAGTTCAAACTCAATGCTGTGGCCCAGTTCCCAGCAAGATACTACTCTCCATTATCATCCTGCTTTATCATGGGGATCTTTTGCAACATGTGGAAGAAGGGAGAGAATGGAAGATGTGCACTTCTTGCTCCCTCATTTATGCAATGAGAAAGATATTCATGCTTTCGGGATTTTTGATGGCCATAGAGGTATTTTTTTCTTAATTTCTTATCAGTTCATTGCAACTTAAGATTCGTTATCTATGGATGTCAGAACTTTTGGGTTCAACCTGTTCATCAGATGGGTGGTTGAGAACCTGACCTGCACATTTAAGCTAACCAGATGTTTAGGACATTCAATGCATTTTTTTCTTCTGAATCTTGCCTTTTTATTCCTCTTGCACCACTTCGTATGCCATTTGTACAGGTGCAGCAGCTGCTGAGTTTTCTGCTCGAGCTTTGCCAGGGTATTTGCAAACTTTTGGTTATAGCTACAGGTATTGTCCACTCATTTGGCATGTTTTAACATCTGGCCATTTACTTCTATCTTGGGCTAAATTGTGAAAAAAGAAAGATATACACACATAAACACATTTGACCCTTCTCTAAAAGTTGCAAAAGGCTTTCTCTTGCTTTATTGTGTGCAGCACCCAATAGACTATATCTCTGTAAATAAGTAGTAATGGAAGGTTTAAATTACAGTTTTGCCATATATTAAGCAGAGTGTTTGTATATAGGTTGGTCCTTTTGGTTCGAATTCCATATTTGGATTCAGGTCAGACGGAGACAAGGGAGAGGATTAGACTTTGGGTTTAGACAGGACGAAGCCAGAACAAATATATTGGGTAGGCCAAGCAAAGCAATAAACAATTTTGGAAGGAAAAAAAAACACAACTAATTATAAAGCAATATAACTATTAATATAACTTTTGGGGGTTGTATATGTAGAGGCTTTATACAGTCAAAATCAACTGAATATATGCAGGGATTTTATCATAATTCTGGCTAACCAAAAAATAACATAGAAGCTTTGTAAGGTCAAATTAACAAATTCTATATATCTGTAGGGACTTTATCTTAATTTTTGGGTGGGCCAAAGTAGAAAATTTAATATCTATAAGGGGTTTTCTTAATTTTCTGGGTGTCCCGGGCCTACCCGTGCCCCATCTGAATTCCGTCCCTGGGTTTTGAGATATGTGGAGAATGTGGGGATGGGTGATAATGGAACCCATAAATTGATTACCCAACTTGAATCCAACCCAACTTTTGGGCTTGGGTCCTCAAAAAACGTCTACATATATGTTTTGTACATTTGGCTCCTAAACATGGAGAAAATTTGAGTTGATCTTGAAGAGAGAAAAAGCGGGGTATCAGGTAGGGTGGGACAGGGCGAGAGAGGCAGAGAGATCTAGTGAGTATGTTAATTCAAATTGAGTCATTTTTGTCTAATAACGATGGCATACAAAGCATTTCATGATTATTAGACAACTCTATTTTGAAAAGTATTTTCTTTAAATGATGGATTAATATCTATATTGCACTGACGCATCTATTTGGTAGGCATATCATGCTGCGCATGTATCGGACACTCCTGCCAGACACAAAACTTGATGTTTTGGCGTAGTTTTTCAAAATATCTCTGTGTGGGTGTGTTGTGTCATTCCGTGTCTGTGGCACCATGTCCGTAACCATGCAACATAGGTTAATATTATGGGTAGCAGATAATAAAGCGAGTGTACTGTAGGTATTTGGAATTGGATCAAAACAATTAACTTTTATGCAACTTAGTTTTATTTCTATTGACATGTTCCTCTATCATAGTATCATTAATCAATACTGTTGCAGCCCTTCAGATGCACTTACTCGGGCGTTCTTAAAGACTGACATTGCCTTCAGAAATGAGTTGATGTTCCACCGTAATTCTAAACGAATAATTCAGAAAGATTGGCACCCTGGGTGCACAGCACTTGCTGCTTTAATAGTGAGAGATGAGCTGTTTGTTGCAAATGCTGGTGATTGTAGGGTGATCTTGTGCCGTGATGGACGGCCATTGCGTATGAGCAAGGTGTATACATGTACATTTTTATAATTCTTAATATAGATCATAGGTTGTGCTGGTACCTTGAAACTTAACAGGAATGATTTTATAAAACCTACATTTCAAAGAGCGGATTTCACTGTGAGCTCTTTGAGAGTTTTTCACCCTTAATGGGGAATCCGGCCATAACTTGAACTCCAATGCGCTAGCAAATTAATGACGTTCTTTTTTTTGTTTTGTATATTTTAATCAGGAGCATGTTGCAAGCTGTCCTGATGAAAGACAGCGCGTTATTCAAGAAGGTGGGGAAGTCAAATGGTTAGCAGATACATGGAGGGTTGGTCCAGTAGCACTGCAGGTTCTCCTTTTTACCTGTATTGTACCTTTTTGCTAAAACATGATAAATCATTATCTTCGTATGAATGTCCATAGAAGCCATGTTTATTACTTACTAAAAAGATGTGCAACAGGCACATTTCAGTAAATATATTAATCGTAAATATGATTCTTCATCGATTTAGTTACGATATTTTGAGTTCTGTAATTGTAAGTGGAGGCAAAGTTGGGCAATATGGAGTTATCTTGGATTTGGACTAGAATTTCAGATTGTGCAATGCACATGTATGTTTTAGTGAGTTATTGAGTAAATCATGGGTAATTAGTAATAATAAAGTGGTTATTCTCAATTTTTTTTTGTCTTTTTCGAAATTTTAACTGTTCCACATGGTGGAATTTATCTAGTTTTTGTTTGTATGGTTAGCTGTGTGACCTCAGTTATCCATTTGGAGTTAAATATTAGAGCCATCACTAAGTGACTTCAGTTATCATACCTCCGTATCTAAGCAAGCTAGTTGTAGCAAAATCCTAGCCCAAGAACTGAAGGAATAAAAAAACAGCTGTTTGTGTAAACTTATTTACTTATTTCAGTAAATCCATTAAGGCATAATGAGATGGTTATACTTTAAATTCCAATTTAAGATTGTCATTCCATAAGGAATCTTTTTTAATATTCTTTTTAATTTTTATACCTTAACAGGTCACACGGTCTATTGGCGATGATGATCTGAAGCCTGCAGTAACAGCAGAACCAGAGATAACCCAAACTTCTCTCTCAGCAGAGGATGAGTACCTGGTACAGTTTTGCTTTGATTTTCTTTAATCTTCTAGTGCTTCGGAAGATATGTACTTTCGGATTGACTAAATGCCTCTGCGGTCTATGTGCTTCAATTCTATTTCTATATTTAAGCTATATCTCAGAAAACCTTCGGTGTCTTGCTTGGTCCTTTTTTGTGAAGGTCTCAAAATCAACGTAAGATTTTACATTACGCAATTGCAGAAAATGCCACATACCTTTTAAGGTTTTTTTAGGAAAATACCACACTTTTGATTTTTATAGAAAAGTATGACAAATATTCCTCAGTTATTACAGGAAAATACAATTGATCACTTGACCTGCACATATGGTCCCCATGTATTTTACATGATTTTTGTGGGCAAAAATACTCCTAAACCTACCTTTATATTTTCATTTGTGACTTATTCTCTTCTTCCTTCTCGTCCTCGCCAAACTAATCTATGCCTATGCATGCAGTATTTATTGGTCATAGTGCATGACTCTATAATTAGTCCATGCTCTCTGTCCTTGGTTTGTTATATCTCTAATCTCTAATACTATAATGGGAGAGTTGGGGTTGTCATTTGTAGACAATCAACCATCTAATCTCAACTATTCATTTTTAAGTGGGAGTTATATTAACCATTCATTTACTCAACTCTTGTCAGTTACCATAATACCCTCAAAGTTCAAATTTATTTACGACATAATTATTTACAAAAGTGTCACTCACATAAAATAAAATTTTGTGCCACTAGGGGTAATTTTGTAAAAACTATGTATGAGTAAAGAGAGGTCTCAGGTGGGGTTCAAGGCCAGATTACGTCTTATTATTTACTCTATAATTTTTTTTGATTAGAACGTGCATTGCATGTGCTGATTACTAGTTGATTATAAATGCTAGCTAGCAGAAGCGTGCTATGCTTATAGCTATTAATTGGATTATGGAGAATCAGAATATTTTTTGATTTTATAACATGAAAACCCAAAAAGAATGGGTATCAGGCATAATTAGAGGATGATAAAAAATAGATTATATAACATAAAAACCCAAAGAGAATAATACCAAATTCTCGATAAAAAAATCAAGATGCTAGGCATGATTATAAAAATAAAGGTGCCAGGTTATAGGGCATGTTGTAGAATCAGCAAATCGCACCTCGCATACTCAGAATGACTTGTATTATTTGATAGAAAGCTATATCTTTTACGTAATAGAAAATATCATTGGGTTCATTAACAAATGAGTAATGGGTGTCTTATATTATAAGTTGAGGAAATTACTTCTTGTACAGTTCAATTATAGTGACTTGGTGGATCGTTTTATGGAAAATCCCACTCCAATTATCATGAGCTTTGTGCCCTAAGCTCTTTGTTCATAATAAATCATGTAGTTTGTTGATTACTTATCAATTTGTTAAGTGGTTGCAAAATAAAGATTTCTCCAAAATTCAAACCTGTTGTAAACAGATTTCCAACTTGTTTCTTATATGCTAACATTTGGAGGCATGAAGAACATGATAAAGGATGCAGATGTTGCATTAGTTGGCTTACATAGATTATACATAATCATTTTATCATTTTATACATAATCATTTTATATAATTAATATTCTCAAAAAGACCCCTTTAATATCTGAGGATTTTAATTTTCTTCTAGATATGAGAATTTTCTTCAAATTCTGGATGTTACCTTTTCATTTCTTATGAGCTGATGTTATAGTAGGGTGAGAATGATCTCATCACTTGAGTAAGAAATTGTGAATAGTCTGCTTTGTAACTACTCCATGAATGTGCGATTCTAAAACCTCTGTGGGTTGTTTGTGGTGGTGCACACCAAGTGAGTATAATCACTCCATTTCTCGGCACTTTCTATATATAAATACTGGGCACTGGTGTGTGTCTTACATGGACGAAAAAGTTGATCTTTTAGAGATCCTGTTTATGCAATAATTTTGCAATTTTAAGTCCCGTGTTTGTTTTAGTGTCTTTGGGGGTAACAAGGGGAGATCACTCTCCTGCATTGGTAAATGGTAATTCATGTATAAAGGTTTCATTCTTTGAAGAACAGCAATAGGGATGCCAATTGGATTGGGTTTGATCCGAACCCAAACCTGATACAATCTGTCAGAACTGGGAGGAGTGGTTTGGAAAACTGTAAACCGTTTAGCTGGGCTAGGTAGGTCGTTGTAATGTCTGGGTATTGGTCCAAGTGCATGTTCGAACTCGCCTGTCCCCATCCCGACTAACCGATTTACACCTTTTAAACCATTATAATTAGGTACGAGTGAGTTTAATAATCAGTCATGCCTCCTTTTTGTTGCAGGTGATGGCTAGTGATGGTCTGTGGGATGTGATGAGCGACGAGGAGGTGGTGTCACTCATCAGAGACACTGTAAAGGAGCCTGCCATGTGTTCCAAGAGACTTGCCACTGAAGCTGCTCAGCGCGGAAGTGGAGATAACATCACTGTCATCGTCGTCTTCCTTCGCCCCGTTTCCACTGCGGAGCGAATTTATTAACGGTGTAATATTGTTTGTTTCGCTCCAAAACTACTGTTTTCCCATTACTGTGCTGTTGTGTTTAAACAATGAAGTCTCTGCATACTGTTATCATGTAATGTTGGAATTATTATTTCATTATTTTTTTACATACTGTTCTGCAACTGCAACATCAGTTCATCATTTAAACGAAATATTGAGAAAAGGTTTTGGTAGTATTGCAGTGGAAAAATAGGGAACAAGATATACTTCATTGTGCCTAGCACCTTCTATAATCTTTGTATTTCTCTATAATCCAATTGTGTTGCGAAAAGTGCCTCCCCTCCTGCTATACCTATCTTGAAGTGTTTTTGTGTGGTTATGATAGCTTTTAAATATATATGTTCCCAGGTGCTTTTGCTTTTATCTTCGTTCTTTTTCTCATCCGAAATTGCTAAATTAGATGTTTACATTGTTGTGCATTCAGATAATTACTGTTTTGATGACTATAACTGTGGGGAACCTAGTATTTAGTATGGATAACGTAACAGTCAGCGAATTGCATGAATTCTGGTGTGCATGATGGCTCAAAATATTTCAAGTTTATAGCATATAATTAGCAGTTGCAGGTTGGAACATCCTGCACTACATTTCGCCTGCCTTTTAAGTAGTCGCAGGTTGGGAATAGTTTGCCTCGAGTAGTCTCACACTCGTAGAGCCAGGTCATGTCCGAACAACAATGTAGCATTTGTAGAAAACACTTTCAAAGAGATGAAGAACAATGGTAGCAAGGGTTCTCTCAGAAAACAATGTTAAACAAACCATCTTTCTATCTCCTCTAAACATGATACAAGAGTTGGCCTTCACAGAAAAGGTAGCCCAATGAGGCCAGTTACATATAACTTTGTTTGATCAACTTCAAATGCGTTGATACAAATAAATTCCTTGCAAACAAAAAAAAATGCATATGATACAGAAAAAACTACGCTGGAATGTATGCTACAACTGAATAGGACCTATGTTGCAATGCAACAGATGAACAACAACACAAGTATGATTGATTCCCTTCTCACAATCATCTACCGGAACCAACCGGTAGAACCTGTCAAAAGAAGTGAAATATACGAAAGAATCACAACAAACTAATGAATACACACACATATATATATATGTTTGTCATACAAGCAATGACATTCTTGAATCTCCTCTGAGACTCTTATTGAAGTAAACATACAACAACAATTGTACGACTCCCAAGATCGATCCGATCCCATTTGGAAGCTGCAAAGGAATATGAAACTGAAGTTAGGTTTCTCTTTTCTTTCTTCTTTCAATTTTTAGAAAAGATGTATATAGGCATTAATCTTACATATATGAAGAAGTCTTCCAACAACATCCCATACGCAAAGAACGCGATGCTCATTAAGAACGTTGCAAGAGATAGGTAGAATGGCATGAACTCAACACTCCTCGTCCGAATTACTAATCTCTGAGATTGACAAATGCGGTGTATAGAAAGTTTTAGCAAATGTTCAGGAATTAACTAATCATATCAAATGGAAGAGATTACTCACAATGACGGATAACGGAGATGCAAACATTGAGATCAGAGAAGCGATACTCAGATATCCAATAAAAAGTTGCCTCATACTGTGGTCGAAAAACTCAAGGCTACAATATGTAATGAGCGCGAAGACAACCAAAACTCCTACCAGCAATCCAGACATCTTCAGCTGCAGAAAACACGGATAACATAAATAATATATTATGTTTGATATTGTTTCTAAACTCTAACATCACTTTCAGGCTTAAAATAAGTGTTTGGTAATAACACGTAAAAGTTTTTCGCTCCCTCCGAACATTTCAAGTCAAAACATTTGTTCTTCAAAACTCTCATACTCAACGACTTTTCAAACATAACACTTTCTATTAACATCAGAACTTTTTTTCAAAAAAAAAGCCAAAACGCGATGAAAATTCAATTTGAAATAAGCTACCTTTCCTCTGGTATCAGCGAATACGATGAAAATGATCACATAAGCTAATTGGAAACAAGCCCCGATCGAGTTAACTGTGGAGACCAATATCACACCATGGGATACAAAAGGGAGTCCATACCAGAAGCAAATCAAGCAGTTCAAGAGGGCATAGATATATGGCAGCCCTGAGAATTGCTCTGTAGATTTGTTTCTAATTATTCTTCTGAATGTATGCCTAGATTAAATCAAAGCAAACATGACCTTGTTACAACAATATTTACAGAAAAAAGCTTATCAACTATGGATTGAAAACATGAATAGGGTCATGAGGAGGTAAACTTACATTGGTGCAATAAAGAGCACAAGGGCAAAGAGATTGCCTGCAAAAAATACAGATGAAATTGAAATTTCACATCTTATATTATCAAACAAAATAAAATGGAATCAATATTTTGAGTTGGGTTCTTACTTAATAAAGTTTGTCTAGCAACATATACAAGTATTTTGAAAGGTACTTAATTTCAACCCAAATGGAAATGGGGGCTAAGCACACTTATAAATTATAAGTGAGTCGATTCTGATCTTAAACGAAATTAATTATGAATGTTATAAACCAAAATAAAATAAAAATACCAACAGGCAATGTCCTGATTGGTATTGGGTGGGGTGGGTAATTGAGTGGCTGCTCGAATCCAGAGTTCTGGTTCGAGCCAAGACTTTTCCATAAAATAAAATAAAATAAAATTTCAACCCAAAAGGCTCTAGTTTTTCATGAGAATGACATAAAATCAATTTCAGGCAAAATCAAGGATACTTTTTTTTATAACTAATGAATCTTCCTGATATGATTCATGAAGAAGACCCTGATGGTATTCCACACCAAGATTCAATTTTGATTAAATGGGTCCTCTTAATTTGCATAACTATTACCACAGAGCAAGCAAGCAATGTTTTAGATGGTTCCAGGATGATTCATGCCCATAAATCTACAAAACTCAAAAATTAAAGATTTGCACATATATATATATATACACTACTACTACTACTGCTGCAAAAAGTTTAGAGAGAGAGAGAGAGAGAGTGAGAAAGTACCTGCAATTCCAGCTGAATAGCTGCATATAGTATAAAAGGAAGACAACTCTGAAGAACTCATTGCCTAGTATTTCCTTCTTCTTCTTCTTAGAATTATGAAATTAAGAGTACAAAACAAGAAGAGTAAATAAAACTAGTTGATACCCTTTTCTCTTTTTGCACTTTAAAAGAAGGCCTCAGACTGTCTTTTTCTTTTCCTTTGTCCCCCGTGGCTCTGATAATTGTGGCTTTTGTTTATGGCTGTGAGTAAACAAGAGATGTGAACCTTTTTTTAAGTTGTCATTCTCGTTTCTCACTATGTGCGTGTTATATACTTGGTGGTGCTCCTTTCATTTACTTTCCTTGCACTTTCCTTCTCGATCCCTTTTTCCTAATTTAGAATTAATCAAGGTTTTTTTTGCTCATAGATAGCTAAAATTTTATAAAATTAATCAAGGTTTATTTTGATCGTTATACATCTCTATTCAGTTTTTTTTTTATCACCCACAATAATTGGTTTACCTTTTATTTGTTATGAAAATCTGGTTAGAGTGTGATAGTAGAAGAAAGAAAAACAAATTATTAGAGCATCCACAGTCGGTTGCTATATCTGCCAATTTCTCATTTTTTGAGAAATGAGGGACTGCAGTCGTTTGCTAAAATGGCAAAATTAATGAGAAACGAAATTGCGATTCTCAAATTATAGGAGACCTCTCATCTCGTTCCTTTTTTTTAAAAAAAAATAATGGGATCAGACGAGACATGATTTTTTTTCTTTTTTAAATGATTCAGACGGTAGCTGAAACGAGACATATTGTCTCGTTTCAAGACAACATGTCCCGTCCCACCCAAATCCACAATTAGGTTTAAGTTAGGTTAGTTTAGAATTTTAAGTAGGTTTAGATATATTTATTATTTAATTTATTTAATTAACCTATTTTAGGATTTAATCGTTAATTAATTAAATGAAGAAAAAAAAGACGAACGAAATAACATGTCCCGTATTTTTCAAATTTATACCAAATCATCGTTGCACAAGAAATTTTTATTTACTATTTTTATTTGTCATTTTACTATATTTTTTTGCAAACGGATTGTAGATGCTCTTATGGGTGACAAACAAGAAGGAAATGATAGAGGTATACGGTCAGATTAGTACAAGGAAGTTAAAAGATACGAATATTCTTCTTTTTGGTTGGAAAAACACTCAAGAAAAACTGTTTTTAAATGAATCCTACCTGGTTAGTATTGTATATACAAACAACAATTTATGGAATTTTTTGTTCGTACCGACCCATTTTTTGAAAATATTTGGGTGTGACCCATTTCTGAAAACAATTAGCTATCTGATTCAAATTTGGACACGTTAGCATAAGTTGTTATATGCCGTTATTTTCAATAACGACATCATTTTAAAATTTATTTTGCAATTTGTTTTTTGAAATAACGACATCAGTATATTTCTCATTCAAGTATGAATCTTCTGGCTTGAAAAAATTTTGAAGTGTTGAAAATAACTTAGAATTAATGTCATTATCCCCAAGAATGACATTTCAATTACTGATGCTGTTATTGTAGATAACGACATCAGTTATAATAAAATGATGTTGCATTTGTTCGGAACAGCGACAACATATCATTTTATTATAACTGATACCGTTAGCTCCAATAACGGCATCAGTAATTCGAATGTCGTTCTTGGGGATAACGGCATTATTTCTAAGTTGTTTCAACACTTAGAATTTTTTCCAATTCACACTTGTCTGAGAAATATACTGATGTTGTTGCTCCAAATAAAGGCATGCAAAATAAATTGTAAAATGATGTCGTTATTAGAAATAACGGCATATAGATAACCTATGCTGTTATTTTCAATAACGGTTTATGCTCATGTGTCCAAAACTCGGTCAGATCGCTAATTGTTTTCGGAAGTGGGTCAGACCCCCTTATTTTCAAAAAGTGGGCCACTATAGCTAATTTTTTCAATTTATGACTATATTTTTATAATTTTTGAGTGACATGTAAATCTAATATCTCTAATCTAAATCTCTAATGTTATAATAAGAGAGTTTTAGTTGTTATTTGTAGGCAAACTGTCATTTGTAGACACTCAACCATCTAATCTCAACCATTTATTTTTAAATGAGAGTTATATTAACTGTTCATTTACTCAACTGTTGTTAGTTCCCTCAAAATTCAAATTTAGTTATAACATAATTATTTACAAAAATGTCATCTCTAATCTCTAATATTATAATGGGAGAGTTGGAGTTGTAATGTTGTCAACAAACAAATTCGTGGATTGCACACGCAACTCCAACTCTCCTATTAATTACAACAACAATAAACAAATAAAAAAAATTCCACATATTTAAAATGTGCAACTGACGTGCAAAATAATTTTACAATATTTTTTTAACACTAAACATACACATATGTTGCACGTACAACTCAAATTCTACTTATAAACATGTGCATTGCATGTACAAATTGTAGATTTTTCTTCAAAATATTTTTGCCAATTACGTGCAACCTACGTCCAACTCTAAAACTATTTCTTAACATGTAAATCACACGTGATAATCCTCCAACTCTTATCAAAACGTGCATCGCACGTGAAAAATACTAGTAATATTATAATGGGTGAGTTAGAGGCTAGAGCTGTCATTTGTAAACAACCTGTAATTTGTAGATATTCATTCAACCATCTAATCTGAACCATTCATTTTTAAGTGGAAGTTATATTAACATTTTATTTACTCAACTCAAAGTTCAAATTTATTTATGACATAATTATTTACAAAGCTGTGATCTCTAATCTCTAATATTATAATGAGAGAGTTAGAGTTGTCATTTGTAGACAACTTATAATTTGTAGACATTCATTCAAGCATCTAATCTCAACAATTTATTTTTAAGTGAGGATTATATTAACCATTTATTTACTCAACTGTTGTTAGTTACCATTATATTCGCAAAGTTCAAATTTATTACGACATAATTATTTACAAAAGTGTCACTCATATAAAATAAAAGTTAGTGCCACTAGAGGTAATTTGTAAAGAGTATGTAATTAGTAATGGAAGGTCCCAGGTTCGAGATCAAATTACGCCTTATTATTTACTATATGAAACAAAAACAAAAATCAGAACGTGCATCACATGTGCAAATTATTAGTTTATATAAAATAAAAGTTGGTGTCACTATAGATAATTTGTAAAGAGTATGTGCAGAGCAAAGGAAGATTTCAGATTCGAGATCAAATTATGTATTAGTGTAATTTAATTTTTTTAAAATTAAAACGTACATCAGATCCGCCGTCGTCGGTCCTTATTCCCCTCCCCCTCCTTCTTTAAAAGTGCTTCTCTCTGCGTCCTCTTCATACCCTTTTCACCTTCCCCCCTGAGCTTCCCCTTTCCCATCCCACCTCCTTTATCTTCGATCCTCCTTTGTGTGCCTCCCCCCCTTTCTCCCCCTCCTTTTTTAGGGTTTCTTTCTGTGCCCCCTTCCTCCCCTCTTCTTCTCTCCTCCGGTCTTCGCCCCCTCCAGTTTGTCCTCGTGGTCCCCCTCTCCTTCTTCGGCGAACGTTGCTTGCTCCCTCAGCGTCGGATTTGGAGCTGTGTTGTGCCTTGGTCTGCTTCTGTGCTGCTTGCTTGCGTGCTGGGGTCCCGTTGATCCCCCTCGGTTTCGTCGGCTAGGTCTGGCGGTTCTTCTCCTTAGTGGGCCTTGTTCATCCCCCTCCCCTCAGCAGCGAGCTCCCCCCCAGGCTTATTGCTTCCAGGCTTCTCCCTCTTTATTCTCCCTGCAAACCACTGTAAGTTTTTTTTCAAGAATTTAATTGTTGCTTTATTTATTTTTGCCTCGTTTATTATTGTTGTTGGGTTTTCTGTGCTGCTCTTTCGTGTTTTCTTTTCCTGTTGGTGCCCTCTTTGCGTTTGATATTTTAGGTGCTTTTCTCTGGGCTCTTTCTCCTCTTCTGCTCTTCCCCTTCGCCCTTCGTCTTTTCTTCCTCCTCTCCCTACTCTCGATTTCGTTTCTCTTCCCCTCCCCTCGATTTTCTTCTATTTCCACTTTTTTCTTGCTCTTTTTTCTGGTTGGCTGCTCTGGCAGCTTTAGCATCCGGATTGGGGTGGCTGCATTGCGCATTTGTTTCATATTTGTTTTGATTGAGTCTTCTCAATCCCCCTCACTTCGATCAGCTTCCCTAGCTTCGGAGGGATTGTTGTTTCTTCTTCTTTCTGTCTGCCGTTGGCTATTGTGTTTACCGCTGTGGGTGCGCTGTTTCTTTCGTGGGCTGTTCTCCTTTTTAGCCCATGGACTTATCATGGGTTGAGGTTGTAAAAAAGAAAAAGATTAATAAAAAAGTTGGCCTTTATCCCAACACTAGTGCTGGAATGGGCCTTACTGGCCTCAAGCCCATCCACTCTTCTGTCTTTTCATCTCCAGACTCTTCTATCCATATATTCTCCCGCTCTCTCTCTGGTACAAGCGCTTCATCTTCCTCTTCCTCCTCCCACTCTTCTCGTCTCCCCTCCTCTTACTGTTTTAGGTGTCTCCAACAAGGACACTTGAAGTGGTTCTGTTCGGCCAAGATGAAGTGCCTATTTTGCCTTAAGGATGGTCATGCGCGGCACCGTTGTTTCTCCTTGCAGAAACTTCTAGGGTTATCTGTGGGTGTTCCTATCGCCGACTCAGTTTTGGCAGCTCTCGACTTTCCTTCTCTGCAAAAGAAGCTCGCCGAGACTCCTTCCTCGAAATCTAAGAAGCTGAAACCCTCTCCTCGTTCTCCTCTTCTTCCCACTCCCGCTTCAGGTTCTCGTCAGCCTCCTTCTGTGGAGCCTACTTCGGTTAAGCCATCTGTTCCCCCTCTAGCGACCAAACCTATTGTTACTCAGGTTTTTCTTCCGAATTCAGAGCTCACTGATCGCCTCAAGATTTATTTCAATTTTGGAGCTATTTCTTTCTCTGAGGGATCTATTCCATTCTATACTCTGAATGCTTTTCTGTGTAACTACTGCAATATTAAGGATTGGGAGTGGGTTCTCTATTCTTGCACTAATGGTGATGCCGTTATCCAATGCCCTTCCACCAAGGTGCTGGAGGAACTCTGTGCTAACCAATCCCTCTCCATTGGGTCCATCACTCTGTCTATCCGCAAATGGGTAATGCCTCCTACCGACTCAAAAGCTCTTACTTCCATCCCCACCAAGGTTTCGTTGGTTGGCCTTCCCCCGTTCTGTGACTCTCTCCGCTTGGTCGCGGCTTTCTCCAAGTGTATTGGAGAGATCATTAGTATCTCGTCCTGCTCTCGCTTGGCCTCGGGTAGCGTCCAAGTTGAAGCTTTATTTAAGTGTCCTCCTAAGGAGCGTATAGAAGCTTACTGTCTCAATGATGGTGTTTCTTCGTTCACCATCTCTGTTCAGTACCATGAGCCTCCCGCACTTTCAGCATCGGCGAAGCCAGGTTTTTGTCTTATGCCCTCCCCTGAATTTCACCCGGGTTCTTCCGCTGGCCACAAGGCTATATCTGCTTCGGGGAAACAAGTCCCCCCTTTTCCAGTGAAGAAGCAGGGTCCTCTGCCTCTTAAGCCTACTGTCTCATCGGTTCCCCCTAAACTCTCTCCTGCTAAATCCTCTAATCTTGTTTGGATCAATCCAGAGCGTTCGTCGCAAACTACTACTAAGTCTACCCCCATCTCTTCCTCTCCTCCTGCGGCTCTGAAGCCTCCTGCTTCTTCTCTAGCGAAGTCTTCTTCTCCCCCGCCACCCAAGTCGGAGGGTTGGCCGGATTGGAATGTGAATCCGTCTTTTGCATCTGACTGGGAGCAGTTTCAGCGCTCCGCGCACTTCCCCACTACCAGTTCTCCCCTCGCTCCTCCTTCGGTACTGCCTGCTAAGTCGTCCTCTTCTCCTAAATCCTTGGACAAGCTTGATACGGATGACTTGCTTAGTGAGGATTTAGCGGACTTGGAGAAAGCTCAAGCTCCTAATCAGGTATATCTCAACTTCGCTGCATTTCATTACAGTTACTTTTATCATTTATCGCATTCTGTTAGTAGTTACTCTTTTTCCTTAGAAGTTTCCCTTCCATCGCATCGGTTCACACCAATTAATCTGGTGAGAGCCGTTATGTTTAGCTCTTCTCTCCCTCCTCTTCTTATGCTTTCTTCGGACCTTTTGGCCCGTTGCGAAGCTCTATTTCTTTCCCAGCACTCGGTTTTCTCCCCTTCCACCCGCGTGTTCACCAAGGTATCAGCTGACTATTCCTCTCCACCATGTTCGTCGTCGGTCTCCATCATTGCTCCGAGGTTGGTCAATGATGAAGCACCGCCGTCCTCTTTTTTGGTGCCCCTGTGCCCATCCTCCCACAAATCCCCTGGCGCGTATCTTAGCCCCTATCGTGTGATCCGGTCTAGTGCCCGTCTAAAGGCTAAACGATCATCATCGTTTCCTGTCACTTCCAGTAATGTCCCCATTCCATCCTCCCCCTCCTTGGGCTCCCTTTATCATCATCAGTTTGATGCGTTATCAGACTCCGAGATGTTAGCTATCTCCCAATCTCTCGGATTTTCCTTTCCTTCCGACTCTTCTATCTCCATCTCTCGTCTCCGCCGGCTTGAGCGTTCCCGCGTCCAGGAGCACATGTTGTTTAATGATTAGTGTCTCCTGGAATATCAGGGGCCTCAATTGCCCCGCCAAACAAAGGGCCATTTTCGATCTTATCATTTCTTCTCACTGTGATATCATCTCCATTCAGGAATCTAAGATTGAGTCCCCCGGTCCTCGCCTTTTCCGTTCTTTAGGAGGATCTTATATCTCGAACTGGATTTCCCTCGACGCCTTGGGCTCGAGAGGCGGAATTCTCCTTGGTTTTAAAGACTCGGTCTTCTCTTTAATTGCGGTCCACCGCTTGAACTTCTTCCTCATTGTTCAGCTACACTGGACCATCCCAGATTGTGTTTTTACTGTTATCTCAGTTTATGGCCCATCGTCCTCCGATCGGCGTCCTCTTTTCTGGCACGAAATGCATTCCCTTCATCAATTCATCCAAGGTCTCTGCCTGGTTTGTGGAGATTTCAACGTTACTCGTTTCGTATCGGAAAGATCGAATTCGGTAACCTCTGAATCCCAGTCCCATATCTTCAATGATTGCATTCGTGATCTACAGTTGTCAGATATCCCTATCAACGGCAGAGCTTTTACCTGGTCGAACCAGCGTCTCGTCCCTTCCTTTGCCAAACTTGATCGCTTCCTAGTCTCTCTCCCCTGGTTTGCAAAATTTCACAATTCATATGCTAAAGCCCTTCCCAATCCCTCTTCGGATCATGTTCCTATCGCCCTTTTCTCCGATTATCACTTCCCCCATCATCACCAATTCCGCTTCGAAAAATTCTGGCTCCAAGACCAGTTATTCGTGAAACTGGTTGAGGAATGCCTCGCATCCATTTATGGCTCGTACGGATTAGGTAATCTTCTTCTCAAGCTTTTTGCCATTAAACACGGCTGTAAAATTTGGCGCCGTGAAAGGCAATCCAACACCAATTTTTTGAAAGAATTTCTTCTTGATTCCATCCGGTCTCTCGACGCGTTGGAAGAGCGTTCCCCCCTCTCCTCCCAAGCGCTCCACGAGCGTGCGGCTTGTAAGAAGGATTATGCTGAAATCCTTCTTCAAGATCACTCTAAATGGGCTCAAAGAGCTAGAGTTAAGTGGTTGAAAGAGGGTGATGGTAACACCGCTTTCTTTCATCACTTTGCTTCGCATCGTAGGCGTTGCAATCACATTGCGCTCATTCTTGACCAAGGGGCAGAATTGAGATCAGATCCTGACATTCACCACGCATTCCTCTCCTTCTACAAAAATCTTATCGGTTCCTCCTCTCCTCGATTGTGCTCCCTCGACTGGCAGCAACTCTACGGTCCTCCCTCCACTGACTTATCCTCTTTAGAGGTCCCCTTCACTATGGATGAAATCAAAGCGGCTGTTTTCGCTCTAAAAAGCGATTCCGCTCCCGGTCCGGACGGTTTCCCGGCCTTTTTCTTCCAAAAGTTCTGGAACTGGATCAAGGCTGACCTTTTTGATCTGTTCCAAGATTTGCATCAAGGTACCCTTGATTTTGATCGCATCAATTATGCCCACATTGTCCTCATTCCTAAATTGCCGGGAGCCAATTCTGTAGCTGACTTTAGACCCATTAGTCTTATTAACACTACTTTTAAAATCATTATGAAAGTGCTAGCTTCTAGACTCAGTGCTATTATCCCTCCGCTTATTGATCCTGTCCAATCAGGTTTTATTAAGGACCGATTCATTCTTGACAGTGTTGCTGCTGCGCAAGAAATCATCTCCCTGTGTCACCATCGCAGATTAGATGGCATCCTTCTTAAGCTTGACTTTCAAAAAGCTTACGATAATGTTAACTGGGATTTTCTCGTTGAGATTCTGCATCACCGAGGTTTTGGTTCAAAATGGATCGGATGGATTAAATCCAGCTTGCAGGCTGGTACCTCGTCGATCCTCGTTAACGGATCCGAAGGTCATAAATTCAAAATCAAGCGTGGTCTCCGTCAAGGAGACCCGCTATCCTCTCTCCTCTTCGCTCTGGTAGCGGATGTTTTTAGTAAGTTGCTTCGCAATGCTCGCGAAGCCCATGTCATTGAAGGTCTAGGTCGCTCGCGTAATTTTGATGGTATCCTTAACCTGCAATATGCAGACGATACCATCATCTTCTCCAAACCTGACCTAGCTTCCTTACGTAACCTCAAACTGTTGCTTTACTGCTTCGAGCAAGCCTCGGGTCTCGCCATCAACTTCAACAAATCCTCTGTTTTTTGGCTTGGTGGTGATGATAGCCGTCATCAAGATGTTTCACAGTTTTTTAACTGCCGCATTGGCTCGTTCCCCATTTCTTATCTGGGTATCCCCCTGAGGTGGGGGAAGCTCCATAGAGCTGACTGGTATCCTATCATTGATAAGATCGAATCTAGACTGAACGTTTGGACTGGAAAACTGCTCTCCCGGGGAGGGAGATTAGTTCTTCTCAATTCAGTCCTCTCCGCTATGCCTCTTTACCTAATGTCCTTTTACTTTATCCCTTCATGGGTTATCAAGCGGATTGACCAAATTCGTAGCAACTTCTTTTGGACGGGGTCCGCTCTCTTTAAGCCAGGTTCTCATCTCTGCAACTGGGACATCGTCTGCTCTGCTAAAGCCAATGGAGGTTTAGGTGTTCTTAATCTCCGGGATCATAATCTGGCTCTGCTGGGTAAATGGTTATGGAGATTCCACAAATCTCCTCAGTTATCTTGGGTTCACTGCATCAAGGAATTTTACTTTTCTTCTTCTCCTTGGTGGAATTGGCACCCCTCTCCTCATCGTTTTGCCTCTCCGTTCTGGAAAGGAGTTTGGAAGGCTTCCCCTGCTTTTCACTCCAGTATCATCCGGATTTGTGCTGATGGGTCTAGATCCAAACTCTGGACTGATCTCTGGTTAGGTAACACCTCCCTCGCCTCAGCTTATCCCGCTCTTTACAGGGCCGCTGCATATCCTGACTCCTATGTTTCTGAATCCTATTATTGGATCGGCCCCTCTAGATTTTGGTCCATTCCGTTCGTGTTTCTATTGCCCCCCCCGTTAATTGCTGACCTTTACCAACTTTATTATGCCCTTAATCAGTACGAGTGGAACCAAGTGGAGGACATAGCTTGGCGTTGGACTGCTTCGACGGTCTTCACTGTTAAATCTTTTTACAAATTCCTCAATTTCAGAGGTGTTGCTTCCCCATTTGCAGATTTCATATGGAAATCTTGCGTCCCTCTTAAGGTTAAGATCAACTCTTGGCTTGCCCTCAACAACAAACTCCTCACTGTTCAAGTGCTCAATAAAAGGAATTTAGCTTGGGGACAATTGTGCCCCCTTTGCTTGGAAGCCTCGGAAGATGTTAATCACCTTTTCGTTGGCTGTCCTTTCATTCGACCGATTTGGAAATTTGTATCCCTTGCTTGGGGTATCCCTGCGCTACCCTCTAATCTTCTCGCTTGCCACCAATCTTCCACTGTTCCTTCTAGGTATAGAAAGGGGTGGTGCCTTTCAGCCCATATTATTATTTGGACTATCTGGAAGGAAAGGAATAGTAGATTATTCTCTCACAAAACATCCTCCATTTCCGCCCTCATGGAAGAGTTTCTATTTCTTTTTAAATTCTGGACATCGCATGTTAAAGATGATATTAAACATTCTTATCATTATCATCGATTAGAAGAATCCATTGTAGTTCTCTCCAATCTCAATGCATTGTGATTCTTTCTGCTTAGGGTTTTATTGTTCTTCTTTATATTATTGCGTTCTGGATTGTTCCCTGATGGCTTTCTGACTTGGTATTTTGCCTTTCTCTGCAGGAGTAAGGCCTTCGGCTTTTGCTCTCCTCTCCTGGGGCTCTTTACTGTCTCTTTTGTTCCCAGTCTTGGAACTTTTTGGGTGTGGACGCTGTGGGCTTTATCGCTTCGTAGGCTTGGGTCGGCTTTTGATCTTTTCAGATGTTTTCTTTTTGGCGCAGCTCTTGCTTTACTCTAATGATCGTGCTAGCTTTATTTACTTCTCTTGCTCTTGTTTGTGGTTCCATGTTTTGTGGATGAGCGTGTGTCTATGTACTTAGTGCGCTCTAACTCATTATTTTGGGTACTTGTTGGTGTTCGCGGCTTCTTCTGACCCCGAGACCCTGTTTGCGCTTTTTAGTTATGGTTATGGACTTTGTTTCCTGCTTTTTTGTTGCGGCTGTGATTACTTTGGCTTGCTGCGGTTGTTGTTTATTGCTGTTATTGTCTTGTTAGTAGCGCTACTTTACTGTTTATTCGCGCTCTTAGAGTACTTTGTTTCCCCCGCTTGGTGGGCGTTTTGCTAGCACCCGTTCCTGGTTTATCTACACTTCCCTCTTGTTGGGAGTGCGGCTTCATGTTGGTCTGCTTTCGTTCAAGGCTTTGAGGTTTATACTCTTTCTCTTCTTTTTGCCTGTTCTGTTGGACGTTAGCCTGGGAGCTGCTCCTCTTCTTTGAACTGTGTTTGGTCGCGAGATTGGTGCTTTGCGGATCCGTTTTGGGATCCCAGCGGTCCCCTTCCACTGTCGTGTCTGGTGGCCCCTCGTCTCCTCGCCTCCAGCATCAGCAGTCGACGGCGCTCTTCAGGATCCTTCGATGTGCCGCTCACCGCCCAAGCCTGCCCCGCAATCACAGCTTTCGATCCCTCTTCTCGATTCTCTGCCTGTATTGTTTTTTGAGTATTTGACTGCATTGTTGGATTTTAGCGTGATTGTTCTCCTTGTATTTTTAGTTTCAGATGTTATTTGTTTTACATCTTGTAAAACCTTCCTGTCTGCATTGTACAGTATTTATTGCTATTATCAATATATTTTTTGATCGGGCTGGAGCCTTCGTGCTCTATCCGCTTACATCAAAAAAAAATTAAAACGTACATCGTACGTGCAAATTACTGGTTGATGATAATTGATAAGTCAAAGTCGTTAAGGGATTTTGGTCGACACACAATCAAATATTTATCCACCATTTATGGATGGTCAAGGACTCAAGGCTCAAAGAGAGGAACTTACATGAATCACATGCTAGAAATGGAGTCACGTTTTTCTTTGACAGCTAAGAATTGTCGGTCTTGACAAGTACTCTGTACACCTACTCATCATCCACAAATGAAATTTTTTGTTTTACTGGCCCACTTTTCGAAAATATTTAGAGGTCTGACCAATTTTAAAAAATAATTTAGTTTTGGACACATCAATATAAATTGTTATTTTCACATAAACCGTTATTTATAATAACGGCATAAGTTATTTATATACTATTATTGGAAATGATGATATAGGTTATTTATATGCTATTATTTTCAATAACAACATCAATTTACATTTTCTTTTTCATGCCGTTATTTGGAATAACGGCATCAGTATATTTCTCATACGAGCGTGAATATTCTGACTTGAAAAAAATTTCAAGTGTTGAAACAACTTATAAATAATGTCGTTATCTCTAAGAACGACATTATGAACTATCGCATTTGTTTGGAACAACGACAACAGTTCATTTTATTATAACTGATGCCGTTATCGGTATTAGTTATTTGAATGTCATTCTTGAGGATAATGACATTATTTATAAGTTGTTTCAACACTTAGAATTTTTTTCAAGTTAGAAGATACACGTTCATATGAGAAATATACTGATACCGTTACCCCAAATAACGGCATGCAACAAAAAATTGTAAAATGATGCCGTTATTGAAAATAATGACATATAAATAACCTATGCCGTTATTTTCAATAACGGCTTATGCTGACGTGCCCAAAATTAGGTCAGAATGCTAATTATTTTTGAAAGTGTGTCAAAGCCCTAAATATTTTCAAAAAGTGGGTCAGTACAGCAAATCTTTCCCACAAATATTGTTGTTTGCATAGTAAATGATCGTCAATAAGGGACCACTTACAACACTTGTATTATATCTCATTTCATATGAATGAAAAAATGGGTTTATTTGTCCCCTTCACTGGTTTGAATTTTTTCCCAAAACGATTCTTTTTTGTAAAGTTTTTTCCAAACCGCTCTATTTTTTTTTTTAATTCCCAAAGCGCCCCACTCGGTCTTTGAAAGACCGAGTTTAGTACAAATAAGATCGGTCTTTCAAAGACCAAGTCTTGCGCTTTGAAAAATCAAAGAGCAAGACTCGGTCTTTGAAAGACCGAGTTTATTTGTACTAGACTCGGTCTTTCTTGGACTTTGGCGTTTTTAATAACGCAGATCCCCTTTCTTCTTCTTCTCTCTCTCTACTTTAACCTATTGTATTTCTCTAACCCATCTTCCTAAATCTAGGACGACCTCCTACCCACAAAATCTCATCTTAATCTAAATATATTTACCAATTTCTTCCTAACTCTCTAAGCATCTCCACTAAAAAAACCCTAAACCCATCTTTTGAAAGATCCCTATTTTGGATTTTTGCTAAATTTGAAGATGATAGCAACTTCAACTCTTTTACCCAAATATCTACGGCTCTATCCTTAACGCTTGTGAAGGTACGATGAATATTGGCCTTTAATTTTCTATCTTTTTTTTATAGATTTTGTTTGTGGTTAGATAATAACTCGAATATCCGTATAAATATACGTAGGTATGGATCTTGAGATTCCTATTTGGTTATACTTTGGTGGTGAAATAATTCGTGATCCAAATATAACTAGACTCGGTCTTTGAAATAATTCGTGAAAGACTGACTTTTGTTGCTGATTGCAAAATATGGCTATCAGACTTAAGACTCGGTCTTTCAAAGACCGAGTCTAGTTATATTGAGCTCGGTCTTTGAAAGACCGAGTCTTGAGTTCAATCTCTTCCAGAGCCCAAGCGACTCTCTGGAAATGATTAAACATCACAGTCGGTCTTTCAAAGACCGACCTAAATATAACTAGACTCGGTCTTTGAAAGACCGAGTCTTCAATCTTTGAAAAAAAAAATTCACAGATTGAAGACTCGGTCTTTCAAAGATCGAGTCTAGTTATATTTAGGTCAGTCTTTGAAAGACCGACTGTAATGTTCAATCATTTCCAGAGAGTTGCTTGGGCTCTGGAAGAAATTGAACTCAAGACTCGGTCTTTCAAAGACCGAGCTTAATATAACTAGACTCGATCTTTGAAAGACCGAGTCTTAAGTCTGATAGCCATCAACATCAAAGACCGAGTCTTAAGTCTGATAGCCATCAGCATCAAAGACCGAGTCTAGTTATATTTACCTCGGTCTTTGAAAGACCGAGTCTTGATGCTTATTGAGATTTTGCTACAGCCAGATACAACCCCTTTCATCTCCCCTTTACAAATTTTGCTACAGCCAGATACATCTTCTTCACAACCACATCAACTACACAAACACATCTTCTTCACAACCAAGACCACACATCAATGAGAACATTAGGAACATCTTCACAACAAACTTCACAACAATCTTTGAAACAATCTTCACAACAACAAACCATAACTATTAACAAACCACAACTATCTTCACAACTTTCTTTCTCAACAACAAACCACAACTATCTTCACAACTTTCTTTCTCAACAACAAACCACAACAACAATCTTCACAACTATCTTCAATTCTGCATACCACAAAGTTATAACCAATTTTGCATTCTTACACAACCACAAGCACCTCATCTTCACAAAGTTTTCATCTTCTCAACCGCATCTCTACCACATCTACAATGTTGTTAATATCATCTACCAAATTCAAACTAACTAAAGATTGCAACCACATCAACAATATTAATAACTAAGAACATTTGAAAAAAAAACAACCAAATCAAACTAACTAAAACTTGAACTCAAACTTTTCATCTAAAAATTCGAGAAGAACAACAAGAAAACAACAAAAACATCAAAAATCTCGAAACTTATCCACAACCACAATATCTCAACAACAAAAACAACAACAATCTCGAAACATCTCCACAACAATAAATTCTATATAACAATGCCGTTGATTCTCTAATTTTAGCAAATTAGAGAATTTTAACTCTTTCTTAGCAAAATTCTATATGGAATTTTATATAACAAATTCAACTTCAACAAATTCTAAAATTTCTAATTCTTTCTTAATTTTAGCAAAAAACTATATAGAATTCAACAAATACTATATAACAATGCCGTTGATAGCAACAACTTCAACTCTTTCAACTCTTTCTTTTTCAACAAAATTAAAACTAAAAATAACAACAATAGCTACTCTACATTGTCAACAATAAGTCAAATTCAACTCATCAACTTCACAATAGCATCAAGAGTAACACAAATTTTGCTTAGTAAAAGCTTAAGAAATATACCTTACAAATAGGAGAATCCAAAACGAGCTACTGACAAGGTAGAGAAGAGCAAGATCCTTCAACCAAAATCTTCCAAAGACGAAGACGAAATTGGCGAGGTTTACGAAATTGGGTATTCGGGGTTTATGGTTTTAAGAAATAATCAATTTTGTGGAATAGGATTGGGAAAAATCGAAAATGAATTAGAGATTAATTGGTTTTGGGGAGTTTATCGATCGATTAAAGGAGCAATCGACCAAAAAAATGGCGAGGGCGATGGATTCGTTGAGGGACAGAGAGAAGAAAAAAATAAACTCTAAAAATTCGAGAAGAAGAAGAAAGGGGATCTGCGTTATTAAAAACGCCAAAGTCCAAGACTCGGTCTTTGAAAGACCGAGTCTAGTACAAATAAGCTCGGTCTTTGAAAGACCGAGTCTTGCTCTTTGATTTTTCAAAGCGCAAGTCACGGTCTTGGAAAGACCGATCTTATTTGTACTAAACTCGGTCTTTCAAAGACCGAGTGGGGCGCTTTGGGAAATAAAAAAAAAGTAGGACGGTTTGAAAAAAACTTTGCAAAAAAAGGTCGTTTTGGAAAAAAATTCCATTAGTTTAGGGCTCAAAATTAGGAAGGTGTCAGAGCTCATACGTGATGTGGGCCTGTAGCACAATCTCGACACACCTATAAATTTGTACTTACTTATTTGTCGAGTAAAGTTTTATGTACAAAAGTTGTACAGAATTTTTTTTTCTCCTTCATGGCTTTGCACGAAGCAGGTCTAGGAGAGTTTCCAGTTTTGGGTAAATAAAATTTTACATTTAAATCCTCAAACCCGTAAATTCTTATACAAGTTATTTAGTACATGCAACATACATTATCACATGAAACATAGCGGTTTTTTAAAATTGTATTCTTAAAAAAACATATACACTCTAGTTTAAAAATAGATATTATACGCAGGGCCAGCCCTACCCTAGAGGCGGTAAGACAGCACCATCTTGGGCCCTGAAGATTTCGTGATTTTAGAAGGCCCCAAATTTGAACTTCACTTGTAAATATAGGTACGTATTTTGGACTTTACAAAAATATATATATATATGTTATTAGGGATCCTCATGTCAGAAGTTCGCTAGAGTCCCCGAGAACTCAGGACCGGTTCTGATTATACGGACCACCAAATATCATGACTAAATTGAGAAAATATCTTCATGCATTAAAAAAAAAAACTTTTTCTTCACCAAATGAACATAATTCCTCCTTCTTATCAGCAATATTAGGATACATAAAAGGATGATTCGGTCACCGTTTTATCAGGAAACCAGTTATCAGAATATGTGGTTGAATTGGAAGGAGGAAATTATAAATCTTCTTGATAATTAAAAATGGAAAGAAGAGAAGTTTGATTTTGATGAGATGAGAGATTGACCACGTCAGTCAGAAAGTAGTGATGATCGAAGGCAAGCACAGCACAACCCCAGCATCTCGATTGGACAATGATAGGTGGTACGGTCAATGCAACTTTGTGGATATCCATTTCCCAGGTCGCCTTGTGTTCGTTTGGATAATAATAATTCTGAAGTGGACCTACCATGCATTTTTATTATTAACTATTTGACAGAATTAATGGGATAGAATTATAAACAAGTCCAGCCAAATTATGACGTGGACCATCAGTCCTAAATGATATGGATACAAATTAATTAATGTTTTATTCCTAAAGCCTATCACTTCAAGCATGCATGTAGCTGAATAGGATGATATGTAACGAATAAAAGTAGCTGAACTTGAGATGGAGACTATGTAAAATATATTTCTTCTTCATTAGCTAGCGAGCCGTGTAACAAAGTTTAGTAATGTGTTACAGTAATATCTCTCGATCTCTCTCTCTATATAATTGGAATATATATCTCTAATGGGAGGAGGCCTTGGTGTTATTTGTCATTTTGTCATTCTACCAACATATACAATGCATGTACATAATTAATATAAAAGAGATTTTCTGTTCAAATCCTCCCTACGTCAGAGTTTTTATTTTTATTTTTTGAAATTATTAAAACGTTCAACACACGTGTAAATTACTAATCTCTATTATTATAATGGAAGCAGGGCTTAGTGTCATTTGTAAATATTTGTCATTTTGTCAACACGTGCAGCGCACGTGTTGGTAGAATTTTTTTTTTGTCCTTTTCATTCTCCCTCCCCATTTTCTCCACGTGCAACGCACGTGTATAATACTAGTATATATAATTGGAGTTGTAATTTGTCAACATACAAATTCGTGCATTGTATATGCAACTCCAACTCTCCAATTAATTACGACAAAAATAAGCAGACAAAGAAATTTCACCTATTTAAACGTGCAATGCAAGTGAAAAAAAAAAATCAATATTTTTTTAACACCAAACAAATACATATATTGCACGTTCAACTTCAATTCTACTTATGAATATGTGCATTGCATGTACAAATCATTGTTTGTTCTTCAAAATATTTTTCTCAATTACATGCAATGCATATCCAACTCCAAAATTATTTCTTAACACATATCGCATGTAAAAATCCTTAAACTCTTATCAAAATGTGCATCACACGTAAAAAGTACTAGTATATATAAAGAGTCCCCTTCCGTTGTGCAATAGGCATCGGTGTGCACTAGTGTGCACTCAACCTTCCCTCCTTCGTATTGACGATCCGAACCGTTCAAATTGATCTACACATCTAAATTAATTAGTCTAAATATGTTAAATCAAATCATTTGAAATTCATTTGCCCATTCATCATGTGACTATAAAAAACAACAATTTTCAGCCATAGAATTTTATAACACTTCAATGGATTGGCAAATAAATTTCAAATGATTTGATTTTACATATTTAGACTATTTAGATGTGTAGATCAATGTGAACAGTTCGGATCGTCAATACGAAGGCGGGAAGGTCGAGTGCACACGAAGGCCTAGTGCACAACCAAGGTCGGCCCCACCCTTGAGGGGGGTGAGGCGGCCGCCTCAGGCCCCCGACATTTTTGCGATTTTAGGAGCCCCAAATTTATATTTCTCTTGTAAATATAGGCACGTATTTTGCGCGGCCCCTAAAAATAATTTTTTGAGCATTTAATCTTTTTTATAAATTATTTGAGTTTAGGCTTGAAGACTTGAATTGAATTTGAGACTTTAAATTTGGGCAATATAAAACAAATTCACATTTAAATCAATATAAACTCAAACACGAAATCCACATTACCCGAAACCCACATTCAATTTTGCATATCTATATGATGCTTATGAGTAAACTTATTATTCAATGATATATATTTTGCATATTTTGCTTTGAACAATGTGCAAAATTTTTGTGTACATGTCTTTTTTTTTTTTTTCCTTTGGTACGAGGGAGGGGCATTTCGAGAGTTCACATCGGACTCCTGTAACTCAGGGCCGGTCCTGTGCACAAAGTAAGGTTAGTCTATATATAAAAGCTGTACATAATAAAGAGCAGCACACAAACACTACTCAGTTTTATATGCAAGGGACCCTGTTTGGGACCTAAAGAATATGCATGGATGGTTCCTATTAGTTTGATCTGCTAGAACCCGAATACATATATGTGCTTTATTTGTTGGGTTGTATCATCTAAGCAATAATGAACACATTTATTCCTTGGAGTCGAAGAGCGAATTACTACGGAACAAGAAGATGTCAATAACGGAGAGGGAGAGAGTCAGTTGATCATGCATTCATTCACCGCTCCGGGGTGCTACGAGTAAGAGTGATCCCACAACGTCAAAACTATTTCGATTGGGTTTTCATACTTGGGAGTATAAGAGCATTCACAGTCGTGTGCTATTTATATATAAAGTGCATTTTACAGCAAACGACGAGCTGCAGTCGTTTGCTATTTATGCATTTTATGCATAAATTGCTACAGTAGATTGCTATATATGGCGCAAGATATAGCTATATGCATAATATACGAGACGAAACATGATGTTGCGTCCGACGAAAAAAAATAAATTAAGTTGCGTCCTACGACTTTTAAAATAAAAAAAAACATTTAAATAAAACCCCACAAATCTGGGTCTCCTTGGACCCAACATGATGTTGCGTACAACGGAGGGCCCACTAATTTTTTTTATAACTTAAATAACATTTTAAATTAATAAAAAAATCATAAAAAATCCTAAAAATTCGTCCAACGCAACGTAAAGTTCCGTCTGAATTTTTTTATTATTAATTTGATAAAAAAATACCAATTGACGAATGCAGCGAATTGGCAAATGCTATATGCATTTATGCATATATACATTTTTTTAAACAATGACGACTGTGGATGCTCTAAGCACAGGGTTGGCCATGAGTTCCCCGCGGGCCCGAGGTGAAAGATCCAAATAATTATTTTTGGAGGTCCCTAATAACAATATAATTTTTTACGCACAAAATATGTACCTACATTTATAAGGGGATAAGGGGAATCCAGAAAAAAGAGTGGCTCATAAAGCCCGTATATAACCATAAGCCGAAAGAAAGGCAATGAGAGCCCCTAAATTGTAGAAAATCCGTTGGCCTAAGGTGACTGCCTTTCCGGCCTAGTCACCTTTCCGGCCTCAAGGTGGGACCAGCAGCCCTGTATAAGTGATATAATGCCCTAAGATTTATTTGGTGCACAGTCAATCATTAACTTTTTTGAGAGGTTTCGAGGAAGAAAACTAAATGTAAAACTTTATATTTTAAAAGGTAAATGTCATGAAACTGCACAACGTTTATTCTAAATATTAAAGAAACTCTTTATTATAATTTGTTTTTGATCAACTTATTACTCCATGGACTATGCCATCTAGATCTTTTTTTTATCAACTAACACATCCATGGACTATGCCATCTACATTTTTTTTTTAACCAACTAACACATCCAAAGAATTAGGAAGCTACATAAATTAAGTGGCACAAATTGAATTTTTTGCCCTCATTGGCCACTTTTTGAAAATATTTGTGTTTATGGGTCAGTTTCAAAATATTAGCGCTCGTGAGCAAACCTGTATCATGTTAGCAGTGGCCGCTATTCTCATTAGTGACCTATTCATTTTGAATGTCGCTAAGGAGAATAACGCCCTATGTTTCAAATATTTTTGAATTTTTTATTTGTTGTAGTTATTCCCACTAGCGACCTTAATATATATGAGATCGCTGATGGGATTAGCGACCTCGAATGAATGTATTCAGACACTTAGCGATTCCTAAAGAGTTTTCCTAAAAAATTTAAAACTGATGTCTCTATTGTGAATAGCGATCTTAGTACGAAACACAATCTCTCTTTGTAAAATTTACAAAATAGTCATACAACTAAGGCCTCTATTCGGAATAGCGACCTTAGTACAATAAAGGTCTCTATTTCGAATAACGACTTTAGTTTTAAAAATAAATTGATTGTCATTTTTCAGAGAGCAAAACCACTCTAGATTTTGCTAAGTGTTAGAATACAGCTCATTAAAGGTCGCTAATCCCATTAACGACTTCATACATACTAAGGTCGCTAGTGGAAATAGCGACGGTAAACAAAAAATTCAAAAAAATTAAAACATAGGTCGCTATTCCCATTAGTGACCTCGAAAATGAAGATGTCGGTATTGAAAATAGCGGCCGCTGCTGACATGGCTAGCATTGGTATCGGGTCGGGTCCTTCACTACCCGGACCCGAACCCAATTCTCTACGGGTCCAAAAATTGAACCCGGGTCCGGACCCGTGAGGACCAGGTCCGGTTCTGGATCCGGGTCCTATTAAAATATTCTTACACGTTCGGGTAGGAGCGAGAGTGTAAGCGGCGAGCGGAGGCGGTGAGTGGAGGATTTAGAATAGAGGAGAGAAGAAAAAGACATGAGTTTTGAGTTTGGAAGAGGAATATTTAGAATTGAGGACGAAGAAGGTGAGGGATGGGGATAGAATATTTATTTTTATATTAATTTTTTGGGTTTTTTTTAACGGGTCCGGGTCTAGATCCGGATTGGAATATGTCTTGTGTCATTCATTGACCACGAAGTAGTCCAAAAGGGCTAATAGACCCAAAAATGTAACTATTTTCAAAAAGTGGCCTATGTAGGCAAAAAAATCGCAGAAATTAGATAGCGAAAATTTGATATTTCACACATGATTTACAGACTAATTTGAAGAGGTCCTTCTCGTTAATAGAAAATTGAAAAGACAACAGTCCATGGAACACGCAAAAGATTAACAAAGTGAAGAAAATTTCAACCAATTTAATGAATGTATTGCTTCCATTAATTCGGTTTCTTTGCGGGATTATCTTCCATTTTGAATAATAATGATTAAAATCAAAGCTGAAATATATGAAGTTGCTTACAAGAAATAGGAGCCAAAGACTCAAAATTTGATTTATACAATTGCTAGTGGATAAATTTTGACTTTGAAAATTTGCCAATCGGTAGTTTTTGTAAATCATCCTAGAGAGGGTGAATAGGATAATTGTGTGGAAATTAAAACTTATATAAAATCATAAAGTAAAGAGATAAGAGTTAGAGAAAGCAAAAAGAGTAAGCATACAAGACACAACGATTTAACGTGGTTCGACCCCTCAGGTCTACGTCCACACCACCTACTTATAGCAATTCTCCGGCACAAGCGTTCCACTATACTTTAAATCCTTGTACAGTGATTCCCGAAATTCAGGCCAAGAGACCTATTACACCCGCAGGACTTCTACAAACAAGTCTCACAAAACTCACCGAATGGAAGAAAAGAAAAACTCTCAAGATCTATAACCATCTTGACTGAAGAAAACAATAAGCTATCACACTCGGATCGTTATTTGAATGATTAGTTCAGAGAAATTATAAACACAAGGCATGAAGAATACTCAGTGAATTCGCTTTTATTTATAGAGCGAGAAAATGTATTTTTCCCAAAACGAAAATATATTTATGAAAATAGTCAAAACTGTACGAGTGCGGTCGACCGCTCTATTGAGCAGTCGACCGATTCACTCAAGTCGAAGGGTGACCGGTCGACTGACTCACTTTTTGAACTAGATGGACGGTCGACTGTTGTGATGGTCGACCGACATATTGTACGGGCAACCGCTATCGTGCATATTCAACATTAATTTGGCGAATCCACTTTATATTATTTCCAAATACTAATCAATCAATCAACAACTCTTTACATAATATTTTCCCACAAAAGCATAAATGAATAATTGATTATTGTTAGCTTTCTTGAGGATTTGAAACACATGTTTCTTATGTTGCACTCTTCTTTGATATTTGCAATCTTTTCGATAATTTTCGCTTTTGCTTGATTGCAAATCATTTTATATCTTTATTATGGTTTTTCTTTCTTGTAAATCATATAACTCATCTGAAAATATTAGTTGTAAATGATATATTTTGTGTACACCAAACTTAAGGTCAACAGTTTCACATTAAAATTTCAGTCAAATCCTTTTCTACAAGTCCTTTTTTTGTTTTAGGAATTTCAAAGTCCGTTTTAATTCATGTATCACAAGTGATGCTCTAGTATACTAGGGATGGCAAACGGGTCGAACGGGCCGGGCCGGGCCGGGCCGAACCCGCCCGGGTTGGCCCGTGACTTGGGCGGGCTCGGGCCGGTTTGGCGACTTAGCCGGGCCGGGCCCAAACTTGATTTAGGCGACCCGCCTAACCCGTGAACTCTTTAGGGTTCAACCCGAGTCGGGTCGGGTCGACCTGCGGGTTGGCCCTTTTAGATAGATAGGTTTTTAAAAAAAAAAAAAAATTTAGCTTAAAATAATAATAATAGTAATACTAAGTAACTAATAATACTAATAAACATTAAAAATCGTAATAATAATAATAAGATTAAAAGTGTGAAAATGGCAAAAAATTTTGAAATATTATTCATATGAATTTAAGTTATACAATTTTTACAATTTCTAATGAAATGAAGAATTCAATTCACAAATATGTTTTATACACTAACATATTTCTTGTATACAATTTTAATTGACTCCAATTTTTCTAATTTAACATAACAAGCAAAGATATAATACAATTTCTAACGTGTCAGTCGAGTTGCTATTACAAGCAAAGCTATTGTTGTTGTTGTTGTTGTTGTTGTTCTTCCGGCGAGTTGCTCCCACTTGTGGACGTTGATAGTGCTTTCCCTTGTGCCCTTTCTTCAGCCTTCAGCCAGTCTTCTGTGCAAACGAGCATCTCTAACGAGTCGGGCTTTAAGCGATCCCTGTAATCAGTTAGAATCCTGCCACTTGAAGAAAATGCACTCTCAGAAGCAACTGTAGAGACAAGAGGAGTTAGTAAATCTTTAGCCATAATTGACAGAATACTAAAAGTGTGTTCATGGTTTTTTCACCATTGTAAAATATCTAGTGGAGAAGTAGAAGGCTCAGAATCTTGTTGGTTATACCAATTTAATTCATTTGGTTGATTAGTCCTAGGTTTTTTTGATTGAATTTGTTCAAGTAAATTAAATGTTCTATCATTAAATTTACTTTTACCCTTACCTTTAGAAGTACCAGAAGAAGAACTAACTACAGAAGTTGTACTACTAGAAGCAAAATGTCTATCATAATAATCATACAAGTTATTTAATGTAGATTCAAACTGAACTAAAAAAGTAGCGCAATCAATTACTAATTCTATATTTTCCTCAAGTAATGCAAAAAACATTTCAATCAAACTCTTCGTACCTTCTAATTTGATACGAGGACCCATAACGGTAGCAACACAAATCAACATAGGAGGAGGAAAATAATACTTCAAAAAAAAATTTTATGCAGGTTTTACAATCTCACCAACATTGATATCATTTAACATTTCGTTAAATGTTTGCATCATGCTAACTAATGAAATAAAAATGCTACTAGAAGTAGATTCATATGTTTTTGAAAATTTTAAAGTTGCGGTTTTAAAAGGTTCTCAAAATTTCAACAAAGATTCGGCATAAAACCAATCGGTGGGTGTCATTTCTAAATTGTGCATATTTTTTGCAATACAAAAATTATTTACAACTGCTTTATATTCGGTAACAACATGTTGTAAATCAAAAGTAGAATTCCATCGGTGTCTAACATCCTTTGGAAATCTTCTAAAAGGTACATTTTTAAGCCTACACCAAGCTTTCCATTCTTGTAATATGCTTGGACTTAATGCAATGAAATGTACACAATTTCTAATTTTAACTATATATGGATCGACTATTTTTAATGCATCTTGAACACATAAATTTATAATATGACATGCACATCTAACATGAAAAATATTGTGAGATGGAGGGTTTAATACGGATTTTAAAGTAGTAATTGCTACATTGTTGTTAGATGCATTATCAAAACTAATACACATAATTTTATCGCGAATATGAAAAACATCACAAATTTCTATAATACGATTTGTTATTTCAGCGCCACTATGGGGATACGGCAACGCCGCAAGTAATATGATTCTTTTTTGAAGAATCCAATCATTGTCGATCCAATGACAGGTTATTCCCATCATTGGAATATTGTTGACACCCGTCCAACAATCCGAAGTTAAACTAACTCTATAAGTTAAACTCCATAAAATTCCAATCAAAGCGTCCTTCATTTCGATGTACATTTTAAAACAATCAGATTTGCAAGTATTTTTCGAAATTCTTCTAAAATGAGGGTTTAAGACCGTTTGGTTAAAATTTTCCAAGTCCCTACTCTCAGGATAGGAAAATGATAACTCTTCCTTTATGACTAATCAGGCCATTTCCCGACGAACAAGATCGGGATCATAAGGGTGGCTATCAACTAGACCGGTCCTAGGGTTGATTTTTTGTTGGCATTGTAGGTCAGCAAGAAGGTCTTTATGGTTATGTTGGATGTGTCTACTAATTGTACCGGTGCCGTCACCCCTTTTGAATTTGTATGTTTTACCACATGTTTTACAAACTTTCAAACCTATACCCGGAGTATGTTCGTCCGGGATATAATCGTAAAACTTATGCCAATCACTAGTTTCTCCTCTACTTTTCCTACTACTACGGGGTTGTGTGGTTTTGGTTGGTTATTGTTGTTGTTCTTCTTCTTCTAATTGTATGTCACCTACAAACTCGTCAGGTTCACCCCATTGTTGGGTAGGAGGATCATGGTAATCTTGGGCGGGCTCACTAGTTGGGACAATTGGTGGCCTACGGGAAGAGCAGGAGGAATCTTGCCCGCTACGACCGCTACCGCGTGATCTACACATAATGTAGTAATGTACTAATGTATGTAAAAAAATACACAATGTAGGAACGGTGAATTATTAAAAAAATCTAAAAAACAAGAGGGTTGAGATAGAGAAGATCAAAAAACCAATAATAATTTTAACTACAACGCAAAAAAAAAAATATAACGAGAGAGATATGAAATTTTAATACCGTTCACCGTGGAATACGCGTATGTAAAATAAACCATGAAAATAAGAATAGAAGTAGAAGTAGAAAGAAGCACTTCACCGATTCCGCAATTGAAGAGTTGAGGAGAGCTTGAAGGAGAATTGACGAGAGACGAGAGTTGAAGAGAGTTGAAGACGTTGAAGACGTTGAATTTTGATTTCGACATGATCGAAAATTGATCGTGTATATGCCTTGTTGTAGACTTACTTGTTGAATACTTCAATTGTTGAAAAATTCCTTAGAAATGATTTATAATAGTAGAAAGAGTAGGAGAGTAAGGTGTGATTTTTTTAGGGGGTTTTCGGGGGTATTTATAGGCTACAAATGTTATAAAAAAAAACCCCAAAAAAACCAAAAAAAGACTAGGAGAGCCGTTATTGGCTCTGTTGCACAGTGACCCAACGGGTCTCTGTCCCGCGGGCCAACGGTCGACCCGTAACGGGTCGAACGTTCGACCTGTATGGGTCCAATGGGTCGTAACCCGTGGGTCGACACGCGGGTTGGCGGCGGTTTGGATAGTTTTTAACGGGTTCGCGGGCCGGGTTAGGCGGGTTGGATTCACATTTTCTTCGACCCGGGTCCACCCGTTACTGTAAACGGGTTCGACCCAAATTTGCCAAACCCTTAACCGGGTCGGGTTCAACGGGCAGGTCGTGGGTGGGTCGCTAGTTGACCCGGCCCAGTTGCCATCCCTGTAGTATACAGTCCCTTGCTCACTAGCTAAGAGACTTGTGACTAGATTTTAGTTTCTTTTGGTAATTGTCTTGTAGTGAATTTGATTATTTTTGTAAATTGTCTTATATATCTCTCTGTGTGTGTGTGGGGGGGGGGGGGAATGCTCCATTGAAAGCGGGTTTGTTTTCACGGGTTGGAAAACACCAATCTGAGCCGTTGGATCACTTTTGATCGTGATCAGCGGCTCAGATCGCCTCCGCCCACCACCCAATATCACTTAAGTGGCAAAGGGTTATTTTGGGAATTTCGTCCCAAATAACCCTTCGCCTGATTCGCTTTGAAAAAATGAATATAAAGGCCTAGGCCGTTATTTGGAACAACGGCCTAGGTTATAAAAATTTAGAACAAGGCCGTTGTTCCAAACTACGGCCTATAATTCAATTTTTTATGACCTACGCCGTTGTTCCCAACAACGGCCTAGGTTATATTCATTTTTTCAGAGCGAATCAAGCGAAGAGTTATTTGGGACGAAATTTCCAAAATAACCCTCCGCCACTTAAGTGATATTGGTGATGGGCGGAGGCGATCTGAGCCGCTGATCACGATCAAAAGTGATCCAACGGCTCAGATTGGTGATTTCCAAACCGTGGAAACAAACCCGTTTTCAATGGAGCATTTCCCATTTATGGAAATGCTCCATTGAAAACGCAAATGTTGTGAAAACACGTGAAAACCACTTAGGCCGTTGTTTGGTTTTCCATGTTTTCATCGCTACAGTACGTTTTCAATGGGGCATTTCTCATATATATATATATATATATATATATATATATATATATATATTTCAAATAAAGATGGCATGAGGAATGCCGTCAAACTTTTATAAATAACTCCAAAAGTTACAAACAAGATACAACAGAACTCAAAATAACTCAAAGTACACAAAAACTCAAAATACAAAGGATTCAAAAACAATAAAAAGAGAACCCTAAACGGCACCTAAATACCACCAACCAACATCCCAAAAGATACACCAGGTATGATCACAAGTTGACGTTGCCAGTAGCCCCATCATCTCTAGGAAATAGAGAACGCGAACGCGCTTTCTTCCTAACACCTGGTATGGAAATCCAAGAAGAACAGAGAGAAAAAATTTTATAAATCAATTGTACAAAGTTGCAAAGCGATTTCTAAAGCACAAATCATTTCTATCAAGCCAATGACTCATAAAGACGCTGCAACTACACAATCTCACTCCTTCCATCTCACAGGAACAACCTCACAATCTCTAAACTCTCCCCAAAGATGAGAGACTTGAAGGGAATAATTATTAATGTCAATGCCCAAAAGGAGAAAGTCCCAAATACGAACACACTCCAAAAAAAGATGACTGGTAGATTCTAATCTAAAACCACATCTAGGACAAGAAACCATCGTGAGCAATCCTTTCTTAAAGAGATTCTCTCTAGTTAAAATCGCTTCTTTGAGAACCACCCACAAGAAGGCATGGACCTTATGCGGTGCACTTGAGTTCCAAATTACTTTATTTTCCACACTTCTCATGCCACCATCACAAAGTGCCATATACATGGAGTTGACCGAGAATTGCCCATTGGGAGTTAGTCGCCTTCCCCTCTCATCCTGATCATTCACATCGATTATTTTCCTACCCTCTAAGAATGTATAAAAAAGGTAACAAATAATCTGATGATTAGCCTCACTAGAAGACAATCTAATATGCCATGAGGACCTGACCCAATAATCAGCAACCAAGGCATGTTTATTGAAGGCAAACTAAAATATGTCGCGGAAGAGTGAAGCCAATGTATTGGGGCTTGCCCAAACATCTAACTAGAATCTGGTGTTAACCCTGTTCCCCACCATACAAGGTGAATAACAATGAAAAAGATCTACCAATTTTTCAACCCCTTTCCAAACAGGAGAAATCCAACAATAATCATGTTAGGGTTTGTGGGTCCAAATACACGATAATGGGTTGAAGAAGACTAACAAGAATGATAGTTGAAGGTGGAGCAAGCAGTTCAGAGCAGCCAACAGCTGCAGTAAGTTACGGTCAACCGCACTTGTACAGTCAACCGCACACGTACAGGCAACAGTACGGTCGATCGCGCGGTCGGCCGTCTCGCTCTCTGTTGCAACCATGTATACATGAAGGAATGACCGGTCGACCGTGTTGTCGACCGACGCACTGTCTGTAGACCCTATACAGTCGAAGGCAAGAATCGGTCGACCGTCCATGAGTTGCGATCGACCGTCGAGACGTTGATTGATGAGCGGCTGAGATTCAAAGTTGTGAAACCTATATATATTGTATTGAGTATGATTTTAGGGTTATGGTGAAGAATGTGAAAAGAAAAGAAAGATCTATTAGTCGTTATTGAGAGAGAGGGAGATAGAGAGAAACTATACACCTTGGTGGTGAGTACTTAAGAGATTTGTAATCTTGTTCGTCATATTTCTAGTGGAAATCGCAGAAGTGCCTCTGCGGGGGGGAAGCAGTCATTGCATTGGGTGAACCTCGAAAAAATCTTGTGTGTTCTTGTATCTTGCTTTTGGTTGTTCTTTGTTCTCTTGCTTTTGATTTTATTGTTCTTGCATCTCGTTGGTGAGTTATTTTGCAATTAAAACTCAACAGAGTGGTATCAGTCTATCAGAGCACCAGGTTGGTAGCATCGATTGAGATGAGGGACAAGGATAGAGTTAAAGACTTCGATGGAATATATTTAACAATGTGGACGATCCAAATGATTGCGTATCTCCGACAGAATGATCTAGATGATCCATTATTTGGTTTGAAGCTAGAAGGGGTGAAGGTCGATCAGGTTGCATTGGCAGCTTGGAATAGATTGGATCAGAAAGAACTTGGACAGATTTAGTTGTCGCTGAGTAGGAAGTCGCTATTTTACATTGAGAAGGCAAAGACCGCGAAGGAGGCAATGGAGATCTTGACAGATATGTTTGAGAAACCGAATGCAGCGAACCAAATCCTACACCTAAAGAAGTTGGTCAACTTGATGTTGTTGGAAAGGGGTTCGATTGCAGATCACATCAAAAATTTATGTATGGTTTATAATCAAATGGAATCGTCGGGTTTAAAGTTTGAGGAAATGGCACAATCGTTGTTGTTGCTATCCAGTCTTCCCGATAGTTACGGCACAGTAGAGCAGACTGTTATAAGCACCATGACTGATACGAAAATTCTAAAGTATGTTATAAGCAGCATTATGAATGAGGATGCAAGACGGAAGAGACATGGAGAGACTTCGGTGTCATATTCTAGCAATGTCACGCTGTCAGTTGATACCCGTGGTAAAAGTAACAATAGAGGAAGGTCGCAAAGCAGGAATCACAGGTCCAAGTCAAGAATCGGATATCGCAAAGGTGAGTGTTGGTACTGCAAGAAGTCGGGACACAAGAGAAACCAATGTGAGGAGTATAAGAAAGCACAAGCAAGGTCACAGGTAGCCAATGTGGTATGTATTGAACCCCGTTTACATGAATTGTGTTTATCTGGTGGATTTAATTTTTTGCAGGATGATTGATGTATAAACTCATGTGCTTCTTATCATTGTACACCCATGATGGATGTTTTTAAGGATTACAGGACAGGTGATTTTGATACAGTTTCAGTTGGCAATGGGTAAATATATCCAGTTGTAGGTAGAAGTACAGTGGGAGTGAAGGCTCGCAATGGTGGGCAATTGATCTTGAATGACACAAGACATATTCCAAGTCTGAAGAAGAACTTAATCTCAACTAGTAAACTAGACAAAGAAGGATGCACAACAACTTTTGGACATGAAGAATGGAAGGTGACTACAGGTATCAGGTTGGTGGCAAAAGGAAAGTGTGGTAACACATTGTACTTACTCAGATGATGTGATTCAAGTGATATCATTGCTACAACATCAGTAGGTAGCTCCTCTTCAATTCTATAGCATGTTAGGTTGGGTCACTTTGGTGAAAAGGGTATCAAGCAGCTTTGTTCTAGGGATCTTTTGTCGAGACTTAAGAAGGTTGAAATGGATTTCTGTGAGAACTGCATGATGAAAAAACAGAAGACAGTTAGCTTTCAGTTGAGTGAGCGTGAGAAGAAGCTTAGGAAGCAAGAGTTTGTACAAACAGATGTGTGGGGTCCAGCTTAGGAATACTCTTATGGTGGTACGAGATACTTCGTTACATTCACTGATGATGATACAAGGAAAGTTTGGGTTCATGCAATTCGCGAGAAATCAGAGGTGTTTGATGCATTCAAAGCTTGGAAGGGCAGAGTTGAGAATGAAACGAGTTGCAAAGTGAAAGTATTAAAGTCCGACAATGGAGGTGAGTATACAAGGAAAGAGTTTGTTGACTATCTGGTAAAGGAAGGTATCAAAGGAATCAGGACAGTTCCTAAGACTCCACAGAAGAATGGTGTAGCAGAAAAAATGAAACGCATGATACTCGAAAAGGCGAGATACATGACACTTCCTGTGGGTCTTCCGGTCCATCTTTGGGCCACTACAGTAGATACAACAGTGTACTTGATTAACCGTTGCCCGTCCAATGCCCTTAATGGGGCCATTCCGCAAGAACTATGGTCAGGTAAAACTGTCAATTATTTACATTTGAAAGTTTATGGTTGTATTGCATATTCACTAATTGATAGGGAAGAAAGGAAGAAACTGGACTCTAAGTCCGCGAGGTATGTATTCATTGGCTACGGCGGCGATCAGTATGGTTACAGACTTTGGGATTTTGTGGATAACAAGGTCATTCGCAGCAGGAATGTAGTGTTCAATGAAGAGGTCATATACAAGGACAAGCACACAGATCAAGACAGTACAACCAGTTCAGAATCAGATTCATATTCATATTCTGAAGGTGGTCCAAATGGTGAGGTCACCATAGTGCAGCAGTAGATACAGGTACCATAGGAAGCACAGGAGGCTCATAGCCTATTGGGAATGCGAAGGTTATTCAAGATAAAAAAGAACGACCAGAGCAGTTCGGAGAACCTAAACTGGTTGGTGAACCGGTACCCACATTGAGAAGATCGACACGAGAGAGAAGGTCAACCAAGATATTTGATCCATCAGCTAGTATTGTTCACAAGCATGTTCTGTACACGGATTTAGGAGAGCCACAAACTCGTGAGGAGGCTTTGAGGGGTGAGGCTCGAATACAGCGGGCGTTAGCCATGAGGGACGAGATGAACTCTTTGGAACATAACCAAACTTGGGAGTTGACCAAGTTACCTGCAAGGAAACAGACTCTTATGAACAATAGATTTTTATAGTCAAGGATGAGACAGATGGTAGTAAGAGGTACAAGGCGAGACTTGTTGTGAAAGGATTCTCTCAAAGCGAAGGTATTGATTACAGTGAGATCTTTGCACTGGTTGTGAAGATTGGCTTCACTCAGGGTTCTGCTTATTATTGTGGCAGTTAAAGACTTACACTTAGAGCAGTTGGATGTGAAAACAATATTTCTCCATGGTGATGTCGAAGAAGAATTGTACATGAAATAACTCACAGGTTTTAAAGCTAAAAGGAAAGAAGACATGGTGTGTCAACTAAAGAAAAGTCTTTATGGACTAAAACTAGCACCAAGACAATGGTACTTGAAGTTTGATTGCTTTATGAGAGAAAAAAGGTTTTGATGGATGCAAAACAGATCATTGTGTGTATGTTCGTAGATATGAGGACAGTGATATAGTATCTTGATATTTTATGTGGACGACATGTTGTTAACAAGTTCATGTATGGAGAAGATCAAGGAAGTGAAGAAGATGCTAGCTTCGGAGTTTTCTATGAAGGACTTGGGTGAAGCAAAGCAAATTCTCGTCATGAAGATTAGTAGAGACAGAAAAAGCAAGAAGCTTTGGTTATCTCAAGCGAACTATGTGAAGAATGTGTTGAATAGATTTAATATGGATGACGCGAGACCAGTCACTTGTCCCTTGACCACTCACTTAAAGTTATCGATGAACTTGTGTCCTAAGATAGACGCAAAGATGGAGGAAATGACTGCTATTCTTTATGCCTCAACCATTGGGAGTTTGATGTATGCAATAGTGTCTACAAGACCAGACACCGCACAAGCAATGAGAGTTGTCAACCGTTACATGAAGAATCCAGATAAACAGCATTGGGATGCAGTAAAGTGGATTCTTAGATATCTAGCAGGTACTTCAGATTTTTCTATTTAATTTGAGGGAGATTCTTTGCAAATACATGGTTATGTGGATGCAGATTTCTTGGGCGATCGTGATGGCTGTAGAAATACTACAGGGTATGTGTTTACAGTTGGAGGAACAACTCTCAGTTGGACTTCGCAATTACAAAAGGTTGTAGGACAGTCAACCACGGAGTCAAAGTATATGACACTTACAGAAGCGACGAAAGACATGTTTTGGATTTCGGAGCTTATCAAACATTTGGGCTGAGAGCAACCCATAGTTGAGCTATGGTGTGACAGTCAAGAACAATTTTCTTGGCAAAAAACTCGGCATATTACTCTAGGACTCGGCGTATTAAAATGAGGTATCATTTTATTAGAATGGCGGTTGAGAAGAAATGGTTGAAGCTATCTAAGATTCTTGCCACTAAGAATCCGGCGGACATGCTCACAAAGGTAGTGGATAGTAGGAAACATCAGTTCTTCTATACTGCTATTGGATTGTCTCCAGGTTAATTGATGAGTAGACTCGCAGAAGCACATGCCTGGACTAGGCCAATGGAAGAATGAAGAACATGTTAGATACTTCGTGTACATGTCTCCAAGTAGAAGAAGGTTAGGGTTTGTGGATCCAAATACACGATAATGGGTTGAAGAAGACAGACGAGAAGGACAGTTGAAGGTGGAGCAAGCAGCTCAGAGCAGCCAGCAGCTGCAGGCAAGTTGCGGTCGACTGCACTTGTACAGTCGACCGCACACATACAGGCAACAGTACGGTCGACCGCGCAGTCAACCGTCTCGCTCTCTGTTGCAACCCTGTATACTTGAAGGAATGACCGATCGACCGCGTAGTCGACTAACCCACTCTCTGTTAGACCCTGTACAGTCGAAGGCATGAACCGATGGACCGTCCATGAGTTGAGGTAGACCATCGCGACGTTGTTTGATGAGCGACTGAGATTATAAGTTGTGAAAACCTATATATATTGTATTGAGTACGATTTTAGGGTTAAGGTGAAGAATGTGAAAAGAACAGAAAGATCTATCAGCCGTCATTGAGAAAGAGGAAAATAGAGAGAAATCCTATACCTTGGTGGTGAGTTCCTGAGAGATTTGTAAACTTGTTCTTCATATTTCTAGTGAAAATTGTAGTAGTGTCTCTGCGCAGGGAAGTAGCCATTGCATTGGGTGAACATCGAAAAAATCTTGTGTTCTTATGTGTTGTTTTTTGTTGTTTTTTGTTGTTTTTTGTTCCCAAACTTTTGATTTTATTGTTCTTACATCTCGTTGGTGAGTTATTCTGCAGTTAAAACTCAACAATCCAAAAAAAAACAAAAACAAAAACAAAACAAAAAAAATCAAAACAAAAAACAAAACAAAACAAAACAAAACTGTCTACAACTTCGATAACGAACCCAAACGAAACCTTCAGCTGTGTTATAGCGGGAATGAATTTTCCACCACCATTTGCATAATAAGGCACGATTCAAATCTCGTAAATTAAGAATCCCCAGACCACCAAAGTCTTTTCTTCTACATACTAAGCTCCATTTTACTAAGAAGAGACCTCTACCATCCTCTCTACTCCCTTTTCATAGGAAATCTCTTCGAATTTTATCAAACTTGTTGATTACCCAGAAAGGGAATTCATAGATCGACATCCAATAGATAGGTAAATTTGAGAGAACAGTGTTAATGATGGTGATTCTACCTCCAAGTGAGATATGTTTCTTCTTCCATCTAGGAAGTCGATTCTCAATTCTCTCAATGAGAAAATTTCAATCACTACAAATGAGTTTACTTGGGCGCATAGGGACTCCCAAATATTTGACGGGAAACTATCCAACTTTGCAGTCCAGAATATTAGCCAATAGAGCTGGTGATACCTCATCACATCCACCTAGACCAATCCACACTGAGCCTCATAGAACAGTAAGATGACATTGTAAATGAGGACCTCATTAGTCTCGTTCCTGCCAAAAAGGAGTATGTCGTCAGCATATTGCAGAATGGGGATGCCGCAAATACCATCCAAACAACCAATACCGTGAAGAAGCTGTTGATTTGAACAATGTTGAATCATTTCCGTCAACACATCAACAACCGAGGTGAATAAGAGGGGGGATAATAGATCTCCTTGTCTGACACATGATGAGGTTAGTAAGGGACCCGCTAATCAACACCAAAGATTTACCAACACAAGTCAATCCAACCAATCCATCTGGTACCGAACCCTCTAGATTGAAGAACCTCTATAACACTAGCCCATTCAACAGTATCTTCGGCTTTTTCATAGTCAAGTTTAAGCAGGAAGCCTTATTCTCTATCTCTAACGCACTGAAAAATGGTCTCGTTGGCAATTACGATATTATCTAAGATGTCCCTCCCGTGAATAAATCCACTTTGGGCAGAATGAATGGTGGTGTCCAGCCACGAATTCAGTCTATTAGCCAGAACTTTAGTAATGATTTTGAATGAGGAGTTCAAAAGGCTAACGGGTCTGAGATTTCCAACCACTTTAACTTCCTCATATTTGGGAATTAAAGCGATAGACACATAGTTGAGGCGCTCAATCTGAGCTTGGTTCTCAAACATCTCCTCAAAGATGCGTAACAGATCCATCTTGATAATGTCCCAAAAAGCTGTAAAGAAAAAAAAATAGGGAAACTATCAGGTCCATGCGCTTGGTCCTGACCCAGCTCTTTAACAACACATAAGATTTCACTCATCTCAAAAGGTTCCTCAAGAACTTTTAGACCCGAGACCAGAATGGTTTAATTAAGAAAACACAACTGGTCTCACGAATAACCAAAAATTTGTCTTGTATTGATATTGATATTATCACGTTTCTATTTATTTGCTAATAATATGTTTGGTTGAAATTTTATGTTTCAAACTCCAACATCTATGAATATGATTCTCGTTAATAGATATACGTAAAAGAATTGGAGTTTTTTTCTTTTGTTTTGAAGCAGAGAAGGTAGGCCAACAAGCCTTCCTCAAAATATATTAGAAGCAACTAAATACGAGCTGTTTTTCTTTTTAGCGTGACTTATAATGCATAATTTTAAAACAATAATTTATTAACAGTGTTGATTATGATAGAGACAAAACAGATATTATAAGTAACTATATAATAGCACAACTTGTTGAATAATTTCTTGGAAGTTATAAGCATGTCAACAACTTTTATGCGCTTCACAAACAAACCCACGGGATTTAGGACAAATCAAACGCCACCCTTTATGTTTTCAGGCTCCGTTTGCATTGCTTTGGAGAGTACTTATGTCTCTAAAAGCAATGTTTAGACTAAGTAAGAACATACATACATGCCTTCCGAAAATCTAAATTGCTTTCGTGCTTGGATTCTCATTTTTCAACAGAGTATAGTATACACCACCAGGTCCACCACAACCCTAGCTCCTCCCCCATTTTTTAGTTCATATGTGGGCAAACGAAAAAAAATTGCAACTAACTCCAGTTGCTATTTGCCAACACCCAAACTGTATATATAATGTACAATCCAGAGAATATATAACATATGTACTCCCTAGCTAGTTTACAGAAACACATACCACTTTTCAGATTTATATATAAGTGCACAAACCTCCTGATATACCACCAAATCACACGAAACTAAAACTGCAACATAGATTAAAGAAAAGTTACTGAACTAAAATCCTGGCATAGCACAACACATAACAAGAACCAGACAATCACATAGAAGCACATGTATCCAGCTTGGAAGAAATCAGAGGTAGATCAAGCTTTAACAAAACGCATTCACCAATAGTACTGCTCATTTACGAAGAGGATCGATCTCATCACACATGCACGCACAATCCAAAGAACCATCCTGTACATACTTCTTCAAATATGGAACTTTAAAGAACACCTCTTTCTGGCTTTTTTACAAACAAAAGGTACACACATTCACACAAACAAAAGCAACACATACAATATTAAGTATCCAGACATTATATCTATATGATAATTCCCATATCATTCAGCTTGTCAAGAACCAGCTATTTTATTATCTATTTTTAGTAAATCTCAAACTCCTATGTCACAGCTCCGAGAAGTATTTGATAGTAACACTGATCTTCAACAACATCCGAACCGATCTTCATGTTGCTACTCTGCAACCCGAAGAGGAAAATAAATAATTATAATGAGTACTATGCAGACAACTGTTTTTTTTTTCTTCTTTTTTTCAAATATGATCTGAGTATCAATTCAAAGCATCGTACTCAATATAATTATCCATACATACATGTTGCACTAAAATGATATGGTAGGTTATGTTTGTATGCGAGCTTACGTGGAAGCATGTAATATAGTATATAAGAAAAAGGGAAGAATGCGGATGGAAATAATGACTAGATGGCAAAAACAGATCAATTGATTTGAGAAATAATGAAGGATGAATGCAAAGTAAACAGTTTGACCATATGCTTAAATAATTAAAACATGAGAAAATAATATTCTACAAATCACAAAAACTGAGCAAATCTAATACGTTGAAATACAATTAAGCCATAACAGAAAAGTACAACCAATCCAATTTGTATCAGATAAGTTCCGGTAGACCGACCACCAGATGTGGGATAGAGCCATAGAGGCTTTGTTGTTGTTGAAACATATTTCCTCCTATTATTGTATAGTACATTGTAAAAATCATACTATAATATTAAACAGGAGAATTCTAAGTATCAAGTTACCAACATACCTCATATAGTCATATTGCAGCATAAATCTTGTAATTATAAACCATGAGGCTGTTAGCTACTTAATGGCAAATAATTAGAACCAAATGAGATCATTCATAATGTAAAATGGGACTTTGTTAAGCAACGGTCTGCAGATATTATTATACATCTTTGCTCTTTGATGGGTAAGGAAGCCATTCAAGAAAAATGTCCTTTATCTAAAGCCAATTTTTATCTTCTCTACTTGGATGTAAGGTACTCCACATAGTAATTTAAAGATAAGAGCATCATAATGAAGATAAACTGAGTAACTTAAACAAACCAAAAGAAGCTTTATGCATATTTCGTCAAATTGTTTATCCACTCGGTCATTTAAAAATTTATCATTGTGAAGCTGATATAAGAAATATGTCAAAGACAGATCCCATGTGTTCCAAAAAAAAGGAAAAGAAAAAGAAAGAAAGAAAAAAAGACTCAAATCTTCTGATCTCAAGGAACTCGATGACAGACAGAAGCCAAGTAGTGAAGGGAAGTTATCCGCTTATTATTACTTATGTAGTCAACTCCTAAATCATGAGTTGCAGAGAAATTACGTGGGTGATTTAGGAAAATTCTTCGTGACTATATCAATTTGATAATTAAATCATTTAACGACTATCCACCAACCGTTCTTATTTCTCAATGTACATAGCTTCTTTGTAACATAAATAACTTTCATATATAACATTAGTCTTAAGACACATACATCAAACGCACACATATAGGAAAAGCAATGGCAAACTTAAAACATGGTCGACCATTCAAACAGGGATGACTAGCCCTTCAGTAAAATGGTGAAGTTTGACAACAATTCACAACCGGAGTATTTCAAACAATAACAAAAAAAACAAAGCCTTTATCTAAATGTTATGGCGTCGGCCAGACGAATCCTTTTTCATTGTTCTGTTAGGACCATTTTCCTTGTCAAATTTAAATGTGGAGTTATTCCGCAACACATAAATAGAACAGGAGAAATTCACTTGTTTCTGTCAGTACTGGCTTAGTTAATTAGAGGTAGATATCATTTCTCGGACCTATTATCTTAGTTTTACCTAAATGGCATCAGGAGATTGGGGGATAATCAGGTTTGACAGACAAAGTTTACCTAGATCAGCAAATATAGTAGATTGCTTAAGTTATAAATTATAATGTGTAATACATATAAAGGATTTGTAAGAGCATCTGTAGTTGTTTGAGTTTAAGAATGGGAATATGGAAAATATAGAAATAGTAGATAGGGGTAGCGCTTCAGGGGTGAGAGCATCCACAATCGTTTTTCTCATTTGTCAAAATATGGCAGCTACAGTAATAGCATATAGGTAAAGATCGTGCAGTCGTCGTTTCTCAAATTTTTCTCATTTGGCTTTTACATGTTAAAAGACCAAATTACCCCTGGACTTTTAAATTCATTCAATATAGATTGAAGAGCAATTTGGGGGAAAAAACCCAAAGGGGGGGGGGGGGGGAAAGGTAAAAACCCCCTGGACGGGAGATGATTCCCCGTCTGGGGAGTATTTCCAAAAAAATATATATTTTAAAAGGGAAGGACGGGGTATCATTCCCCGTCCGACCCTTTTTTAAATATAAAAAAAATTAATAATCCTACAGACGGTATATGATTCCTCGTCTCAGTCGATTAAAAAATATTAAAATCCTTCGGACGGTATATGATCCCCCGTCTTCTATAATTTGAGAATTCTTATTTCGTTTCTCAAATTTGAGAAACAGATTTGAAAGAAATGGGAAAAATGGCATATATAGCAAACGATTGCAGCGCATTGTTTGCTATAATATGGCAAAATGGGAGATATAGAAAACGACTGTGGATGCTCTGAATACTCAAAAAATGGCTTTTTTTATCAAACGAAACATGATTTACCGTCCGAAATTTTTTCGAAAAAAAAAAAATGAAAGACGGCAGATGTTCTGCGGGCCGTCTGATGGAAAGAAAAAAAAAATGTTTGTGAAGAACTGGAGATCATGATCTCCAGTCCAACACATTTGGGCTTTTTTTAATTTCCTCAAACGGCATATGTTCTGCCGTCTTGCCATTTTATTTTATTTTTTTTTCCAAACGGCATATCATTTGCCATCCGCTCAATATATTTCCTCAGACGGCATATCTTCTTCCGATATCTATTATATGCATAATGTCAATTTCGCACATCATCTTCCGATATCTATTATATGCATAATGCCAATTTCGCTGCCAAATATAAACGACTACTGTTCATCTCAAACCCAAAAAATGGGTAAATAGACGACGACTACAGCGGTTTTTATCCATTTTTTGGATATATATAGCCAACGACTACAGATGCTCTAATGAAACCCATAAAGAAGAGAGATGTTCATTATGTCGGTGTGAATTGCCAAAAGATGCCAAAGTCTTTTCTTTCATGGCCCACCTTTCCCATCTTAATATACAGATGCCAATGACGATAGATCTATCAACACAATTAGTTTCGGGGCTTTCAGAATTCGGTTTCAAACCAAAGCAAGTAGAAACTTATTCCAGCTATTAAACACAAAAAAGACAAAATAAGATGTACATTCAGAGAATGAATCTCTATCCTGGGATAAATAAAATCTACAAAGATGGAAGCCATGACAAGTAAATAGCAATTCAGTTGCCATTTAAGTGTCGCAAAGTTGCAGAATTACATCATGTTTAAAACCTAAATATGTAGGTGTCTAAACAATCAACAGCTGAATTTCATAGCCAAAATTGATGCCACTCCATATACAGTTGAGCGTGTCATAAAAAATGCTTGACAGTTATTGGACGGATAAAGTCTCAAAGCTTGATTTAAAAAAAAGAACAACAAGATTAAACATGGAGAAGGCCAGCACACTAGCTGGTAGCAAATGATTTGAACGTATACATAATAAAATGACTAAGTTCCACATGCATGCTACTGTCCTAAGATGTATAAATTCTTGAATGAAATGGAAATGACAAAGGAATCAAAGTACAGCTGCATCATTCTTAACAGTAGAATAGGAACATGTTTCGCTAGAGAAATGTAACCAGCTTCTTGCATTGTTCTTGCTGAACCTAGCTATGGAATATCTGAATAACAAAGAGAGAGAAAAATGTGTCATGCTTGTGTATGTTGTGTGCGTTCCAACAAGGGGTGGAAATAGGCCGGACTCGTGTAAACCAGGGTCTGGGTCCATTTAACTTTCATGAGTCCAAGCCCTGCCCACTTGTTTGTTGGACTATTAACTTTTTCAGCCGAAACTTGAAAGTTAAACAAATGACGAGCTTGGGCCTTCGTCGGACTCTTTAAAAACCTATACAATGAACAAATAAATAATTTTTTATAACACACATCTCATTGTCAAATTAACACTAAGATAATAGCTGAAGCAAATAGAAAAATACTAAGATAAATCAAAATGTGTCGAGTATTTAACTTATGAACTTGTGCCAAGAATTCCAATCTAAGTTAAGACGAGGAAAGATGAACCCAAATTGAACGTAGAGGGAGTGCAAATATTAGGGTGCAAGTTGGGCTTTATGAGTTTTCACAGCTTAAGTTGAATAATTTAGAGATAGATTTCTAGAATTCCAATACACACTTTGATGAGGACATCTTTCCTGTTTAGTTTATTTCACTACCATTTTTATTTCTGGCAATTATAGCCATATGTAATTTTTTTGTATTTTTTAAATTTTGAGAATATTTTGGAGATTTGTATCAAGATGTATTTTGAGCCTATTTAAAGGCCTTGAGATTAATGAGAAAGTATGACATTATTGATTTAAAAAAAAATTGTGTTGAGTTTTTGCTCTTCCTCTCTATCCTTTGTGTGATACAACTGAGATCTAAATTAGGATTTGTGATAAATCCTAATTTAATTTTAGGGTTAGTGATTAACTCTAAAATTTACCCCAAATTAAAAATCCCCAAATACAAATCCCTAACACAAACCCTAATCCCCCTATTAGTCCCCTACACTAGCCGCCACCCTTCTTCATCTTCGTCTTCCTTCTTCTTATCACGATCCAACAGGGAAAACAAAGAAAAGAAAAACCCCAACCATCGTCTTCCCAGGTCTCCCATACCGACACCCTAGCCCCCATTGAAGCGTCCTCCCTAGCCCTCCATCCCGCAACCTTCTACGTCGACCCCTCACCACCACAACAGCCTCCACCCCATCGTCTTCTCCCTTCTTCTCCCTCCCGACCAAGATCATCACCCCCAAATCAATCCTGAATCCTTCCACTAACCCATCTAGTCAAAACCCTAATCCCACCGAACCCCTACAGCCTCGACTGCCAGCCCTCACCTGCGCCGCCCCCGTGCGCCTCCGCCGGCGCCGTCGCACCTCACCGACGACACCGCCCCCGCTCGCCGTCAACTCGTCGTTGACCAACTATGCCAACCACTCTGGCTTCGTGCTGCCTTTGCTCACCGTGATTACTGCGATCTTAGTTGTTGTCCAACTCCGGGATCAACGTTGGGTTTCTTCGCATTCGGTATACTCTTTCCACTATTAATATTTGTGTTCTACTGTCCTATTATCTAGTATATTATCTAATTTGCCTGTCGTCCACAAAATAACTGAGATTGAGTGTTCCACATGCTAGAGTAGAGTACGAATCAGTATTGAACTTATTACTTGCTAAAACATGTGGGGATTTAATTATTGATTGTAAGGTTGAATTATTAATTGGGACTGTTTTACTTGATTCAATTCTTGAAAACCCATCAAACCTGTTAACTGTTAAAATTTCCAACTTAGATCCGCACTTTCATGTTGGTAAAATTAACCCATTAAGATTCTTGGAAATTCTCTATTTTATGGTTGGTTTTACATCATTTTGGTATCAGAACGAAGGTTCTTAAAACCCTAGTTCTTGCATCGTAGGCATCAATTTTGCATTCATTTAGGATTGTGTAATCTTTTATTTTTCTTTTCTATTTTTTTTAGTTTATTTCAGATTCATCAAAAAAAAAGGGAGGGGGGGACACACGACCCCTAGTTCACGCTTTTGGTGAATGCGTCTTCACAGCACCATCACAGATCCTGAAGAACCTTTCCTATCCCTTCCCAATCACCCAATTAGGAACCCTAGACTTCCTAGACCTGAAATGGACAACCCTGATATCTCCGCTACCCTAGCTGTCATCCAAGCAACTCTTGCCAATATCAATCAGAGGCTTGAGAAAGTGGAGTTAAATCAAACCATTGTCCCTGAGCTTCATGCCCATCATCAGATCCCTCAAGAGAATGTTCATGACGATCGACGTCAAGAACGTGACCCTGACGAACAATATAAAAAGAACGTTAAGGCTGACGTTCCCCAGTTTGAAGGCCACATGGAACCCCAAGCTTACCTCGATTGGATCCGTGCCATGGACCACTACTTTGTGTGGTTTGACATGAGCGAAGCTCTAAAGGTTAAATTTGATACTATGAAATTAACGGGTAAAGCTCAACAACACTGGACCAATCTTGAACATGTCCGCAGAGGTCGATGCCTGGCACCCATAGCCACTTGGGAGGCCATGAAAGAGAAGCTCACTGAGAGATATATACCGCTATCGTTCCATACCCGATTGCTAGATTCATGGAACCAACTCTATCAAGGAAGTAAAATCCACACAAGAATATGTTGATAAATTCGATGACTTCCTTATTCGGTGCAATGCTTTAGGTAAAGAGAGTAAAGAACAAACTCTCTCTAGGTTCAGAGCTGGACTACGAGCTGACCTTAGGAACGAGCTAATCTATAGAAATGTGGACTCCATAGCGGCAGCCTACGCCCTAGTCCTCGATATGGATTCCCTTAAAGCTAGTTCTCATTCTAGGTCCAGCGACTCGAGAGATCATTCCTCTAGAATGGCCTCTACTGACCCACCTAGACCTAAGCCTCCCTCTCAGCACCCCAGCAAATCTTATCCCAGCAAACCTAATTCAAATTTCAATTCACATAGAGATGAACATAAAGGTAAGAGTACCGAAAGAGATTACAGTAAGATTAACCCTCTCACTAAGTGCTATAAATGTAAGGAATATGGTCATGTTGCTAGCAACTGTCCCAGTCCCAGTAGGATCAATATAGTAGAGGGTATCGCTATCATTGCTGATGACTCTGACAATGAGTTTTCTTATGAGCCTATCGAAGGCGATGACTTCGGTGAAGAAGAGGATGACCAGTATCTCCACTGTATTCGGTCTATCCAATCACCTCACTTGAATGTAGTTAGATGTGCTTTGTCCCAACCAAAAGAAAAAGATGATTGGAAGCGCACTGCTATATTCCACACCTTTACGACTAAAGGTGGCAAAAAACTGCAAGGTGATTGTTGACAGTGGGAGCTGCGTCAACGCTGTCTCTTCTGCGGTCTTAGCGAAGACTGGACTTAAGGCTGAACCTCATCCACGCCCATACAAAGTATCTTGGATTGATGCAACAGCACTCCAAGTAACACATCGATGCTTAGTCCCTGTGGACTTCAAAGCTTACAAAGAGGGAATTTGGTGTGATGTGCTCAAAATAGATGTGGGTCAAGTCATTTTAGGGAGACCTTGGTTATACGATCACGATGTGACCATATATGGTCGATCCAACCAATGTGTGTTCCAGCACGATGGACTAAAAAAAAGCTCATACCCGTGAGACCACAAACTAGTTCGGCTGAAACAACGCCGCCTCCCTCGAGAAAGGGCAAGAAAGTAACGTATATGGGTGAAAAGGAACTTACGAAAGAAATTGACAAAGGGGCTACCATTCTTTTACTCACAACGAGAGAAATCCCTAAAGATCCTAAGTCACTCATCCCGCCCCAAGTTGCTCCTGTTTTACAGGAATTTGCAGATGTGTTTCCTGCTGACCTCCCCAACCAGTTGGCCCCATTGGTGACATCCAATACGCTATTGATCTGGTTCCGGGAGCGAGTCTTCCTAACTTGCCACATTATCGGATGAATCCGACAGAGCATGCTGAGCTGAAAAAGGCAAGTTGATGAGTTATTGGCAAAGGGCTTCATCAGAGAAAGATTAAGTCCTTGCGCTGTTCCTGCTCTATTGACGCCAAAGAAAGATGGAACTTGGCGTATGTGTGTGGACAGCCGTGCCATAAACAACATCACGGTGAAATACTGTTTTCCCATTCCTCGTTTGGATGACATGTTGGACATGATGTCTGGTGAAACAGTCTTTTCCAAGATTGATCTTAAAAGTGGTTACCACCAAATACGTGTTCGTCCTGGTGATGAATGGAAGACCGCCTTCAAGACGAAGGATGGCCTGTACGAGTGGATGGTCATGCCATTTGGAATGACAAATGCCCCGAGCATGTTTATGAGAATCATGACGCAAGTACTCCGTCCCTTTATGGGCAAGTTCCTTGTGGTGTACTTTGATAATATTCTCATTTACAGCCGATCCGTTGGGCAACATCTTGACCATTTGAGACAGGTCTGCGGTGTTTTGAGGAAGGAACAGCTTTATGCTAATCCTACCAAATGTACCTTTCTTTCCGATCAGACTATCTTTCTGGGATTTATTGTGTCTGCGAGAGTAGTATTTGCTGACCCAGAAAAGATACGAGCTATTACAAAATGGCCTGAGCCCCGCAATATTCGTGATGTGCGGAATTTCCATGGCCTTGCCACCTTTTATCGTCGGTTTGTGCAAGGATTTAGCACGATCATGGCTCCGATAACCGACTGTTTAAAGAAAGGTGAGTTTGTCTGGTCGAAAGAAGCCACGAAAGCCTTCGAAGAGATCAAGAAGAGAATGACTCAGACACCTGTCATGAGGTTGCCTGATTTCACTAAAGTCTTCGAAGTAACGTGTGATGCCTCTGGTATTGGTATAGTGGAGTCCTCAGTCAAGAGAGTCATCTTGTTGCTTATTTCAGTAAAAAGCTGAATGAAGCAAAACAAAAATACTCCACCTATGACAAGAAGTTCTATGCGGTCATTCAGTCACTTCGCTATTGGCGACATTATCTTCTGCCGCAAGAATTCGTTATCTTCTCAGATCATGAGGCCTTAAGATTCCTTAATTCTCAACAAAAGTTGAATCCGAGACATGCTAGATGGATAGAATTCCTACAAGAATATTCATATACCATTAGGCATACAAAAGGAATTGATAATAAGGCCGCGGATGCGCTAAGTCGTTACCACATGATCTTATCTACACTACGCACCGAAATTTTGAGAGATTGAGAGATGAGTATGCCTCCTGCCCAGATTTTCACGAGATCTACACTTCTTTGAAGGATGGCATAACTCGAGTGATAGATGATTATTTCTTGAAAGATGATTATCTCTTCTATCGCTCCAAACTGTGCATTCCTATTACATCTTTACGAGAGTATCTTGTTTGGGAATTGCATGCTGGTGGCCTTGCTGGACATTTTGGGCATAGCAAGACCATTGATGTTGTGGAACATAGGTTTTACTGGCCGAACCTAAAGAGAGACGTTGTGAGACTTGTTAACAGATGTCACACCTGTCAACTTGCCAAGCAACAAAAACAGAACACAGGCCTGTATACTCCTTTACCTGTTCCCAGCCGCCCTTGGAAAGACGTGAGTATGGATTTCGTGTTAGGCTTACCGAAAACACAAAAGAAACACGACTCCATTCTTGTCGTTGTGGACCGTTTTTCTAAAATGGCCCACTTCCTCCCGTGCTCGAAAACTTTTGATGCATCTCGCGTGGCTCAGATCTTCTTTGATAATATTGTGAAGCTACATGGGTTGCCAAAAACCATTGTGTCTGATAAGGATGTGAAATTCACGAGTTATTTTTGAAAGACCCTATGGCACAAGTTATGTACAAAATTGAAGTTTTCGTCAGCGTTCCACCCACAGACAGATGGACAGATTGAGGTTGTCAATCGGAGTCTTGGCAATCTCTTACGTACTCTTGTGGGAGAGAACTTGGGAACATGGGATTTAAAATTAACGGTTGCTGAATTTGCTTATAACACATCTAGCAATAGAACCACTCGCATGAGTCCACACGAAGTTGTACACGGTTATCGTCCTAGGCAGCCTATAAATCTTGCCCCCATGTTAGAACATCACCGAGTTTCCGAGTCTGCATCTGCATTTGCATCCCGCATTCATGACTTACATAAAGAAATTTCCAAGAAAATTAATGAAAATAATTTTAACTACAAGTTAAGAGCTGATATTAGAAGAAAGTTTAAAACTTCTAATGTGGGTGACGAAGTGATGGTTCGGATTCGTCCGGAACGGATCCCGCTGGGATCCGTTAAGAAATTGAACGTACGTGCTGCAGGCTCATTTAAAATTCTTAATAAAATCAATGATAATGTCTATGTTGTTGACCTCCTCGAAGGCTTTGGCATCAGTAAAACTTTCAATATTGAGGATCTAGTACCCTATGAAGGCCCAGAATTTAACCCTATAAATCCTCTTATATATGAGCCTACCCTGCAGCCTAATGGTGAGATTACCCCATTACCTCCACTACCAGATACTACTTACCCATCGACAGAAGAGTTGGATAATATTTTAGATGATCAGATAATCTCCACAAGAGATGGTGGTATGCACAAGTATTTGGTGAGGTGGAAAAACAAGCCGAAGTCAGATGATACTTGCAGTGATCGTAAGGGGCTCCCACAACTGGATCCAGATCTTTTGGAGCACGATGACAGGATCACTGGTTTTGACTCGACTGGGTCGAGCTCTCTCCCACCCAGAGAGAATGATGAGGACATCTTTCCTGTTTAGTTTATTTCACTACCATTTTTATTTCTGGCAATTATAGCCATATTTAATCTTTTTGTATTTTTTAGATTTTGAGAATATTTTGGAGATTTGTATCAAGATGTATTTTGAGCCTATTTAAAGGCCTTGAGATTAATGAGAAAATATGTTATTATTGATTTTAAAAAAATTGTGTTGAGTTTTTGCTCTTCCTCTCTCCTTTGTGTGATACAACTGAGATCTAAATTAGGGTTTGTGATAAATCCTAATTTAATTTTAGGGTTAGTGATTAACTCTAAAATCTACCCCAAATTAAAAATCCCCAAATACAAATCTCCAACACAAACCCTAATCTCCCTATTAGTCCCTTACACCAGCCGCCACCCTTCTTCATCTTCGTCTTCCTTCTTCTTATCTCGATCCAACAGAAAAACCCCAACCATCGTCTTCCCAGGCTCCCATACCGACACCCTAGCCCCCATTGAAGCGTCCTCCCTAGCCCTCCATCCCGCAACCTTCTACGTCGACCCCTCACCACCACAACAGCCTCCACCCCATCGTCTTCTCCCTTCTTCTCCCTCCCGACCAAGATCATCACCCCCAAATCAATCCTGAATCCTTCCACTAACCCATCTAGTCAAAACCCTAATCCCACCGAACCCCTACAGCCTCGACTGCCAGCCCTCACCTGTGCCGCCCCCGTGCGCCTCCGCCGGCGCCGTCGCACCTCACCGACGACGACGCCCCCGCTCGCCGTCAACTCGTCGTCGACCAGCTCTGCCAACCACTCTGGCCTCGTGCTGCCTTTGCTTACCGTGATTACTGCGATCTTAGTTGCTGTCCAACTCCGAGATCTACGTTGGCTTTCTTCGCATTCGGTGTACTCTTTCCACTATAAATATTTGTGTTCTACTGCCCTATTATCTAGTATATTATCTAATTTGCCTGTCGTCCACAAAATAACTGAGATTGAGTGTTCCACATGCTAGAGTAGAGTACGAATCAGTATTGAACTTATTACTTGCTAAAACACGTAGGGATTTAATTATTGATTGTAAGGTTGAATTATTAATTGGGACTGTTACACTTGATTCAATTCTGGAAAACCCATCAAACCTGTTATTCTGTTAACTGTTAAAATTTCCAACTTAAGTCCGCACTTTCATGTTGGTAAAATTAACTCATTAAGATTCTTGGAAATTCTCTATTTTAGGGTTGGTTTTACATCACACTTGTTGTTGTAAGGGACACTCGGGCTTAAAGGCTCAATCCTAGCTAACAATCGCATTACTTTGACCCAATCCCACTTCTATTTGGGTCGGACCACTCAAACTCGGGTTTGGCTGGGGCTAATTCCAAGACCTAGTTCCAACGAATAAGTGGAAATTGAGGTACACAATGTGACTTAATGTTTCATCTTATATGCAGCTTATGCGCTTAATGGATATTAACGATATTTACTAGAGCCTTTCAAATATAATCAAAGATTGATTGAAAAGGCTGACTTGATGTTTCGCTAACTTCTCTTAAATCATGTCTTCATCAATGGAGGATCCCTATATAAAGTAATGGATGAGACTGTAGAAATTCCGGATACACCAAATGGAAAGGCCACCTAGTAAGCCTGCAAGTGATAGAAATACCAACAAAGTAAAACTTTCCCTACCTACAGTTCTTAGTTAAAAGTTTACCAAAAGCTACTCCAGGGTATGAGAGGTTCTGATCTAGGGGTTAGGGGGGAAGAGAAATTTATATCGCAACTTGGCGAATTGATTCTCGGACAACTTTAACTTATAATTTTGTCAAACAAATGTTACTACAGGATGATAAATTAAATATGCGGATATACGCAGGTGTGATCAAAATGGATACTATTCTAGCAGACACGTTGGACCTACGGCCTGCGAGACTCATACCCAACCTCATCTGATCCACCTATCTGTTGGGCCAATTATAAATGCCCCTTTTCTGTTGTAGGTATTTTAGGCATTAATGCACTAACGAACTTATTTTTTGGTTATTTAATATCTTTAATGGTGAGTATGCATACTACTACATTCCAAACTTGTAGCAATATTCTTAGCATGTTTATGTTGTATCACACATTCACACTCTTGACATTTTAATAATGACTTGATAGGAGCACTGAGGGGATGGATCTCGCAGTCAGCAAGGTTATTAACGTAGGATGACATATCTGAAATATTGGCTGAAATGTAGATTTTTTTGATAGTTGATATCATTTTCTAGATATATCGGGTGTCGGATGACATTTCGGCCGAAATATCAAAATAATGTGTCGTTCTGCTCATGTAACTTTTTATAATAGGTTTTGATGTGGTTTGTTTTAGGGGTGTGGATGCAACAGGTGTGAGTTCTATTTGTTTGTTTAGTGGAAGGATACGGTACTGGCTATACGCCCGACCCACGGATGAGGGGTCGGCTCGGGAGTAGCAGGAGGGAGGTAGAAGACGGTAGTTCGGCTCGGATCCAGAGGCACAGCTTGTGCACACTGCCTAGGAACACCGGGGTTGGTCCCGGCGGCAGGCCCTCCGACGATCTAGTTAGTTACTGAAGATTAACAGTAAAGCTAGGGTTTTAGAGGGAAAGATTGATTACCTTTTACAGTAAGGAGGGGGTGGAGTATTTATAGACAGGGGTAAACAGGTCTGGAACCTAACGGGCCGGGTTCGACCCGTTTGCCTGTGGGTCTGAGCTGACAAAAGCCCAGTTGACTACCGTTGACTTGATTATCCTGGGTGAGCGCTTTTTGAGGAGATCTGGTGGCCTAGAATGGGCCACATCACTTTACCCTATGTCACAAACCCCCCACTCCTGTAGGGGTGTGCGAGCTAGCCGTGGAGGAGTAGTCTTCGTCGCGAAGAAAGAGCGGGGGGAGTTTCCTGAAGGCATTCACGGTCGTCGCCGAGGCTGAGGTCAGAAGATTCGATCGGCGAAGCTACACTTCCCCAAAATAAAATAGTCGAAGTCAAAACACATGGCCAAACAAAAATCTTTTTCCCATAAATCAAAATAGTCGAAGTCAAAACACTTGGGGAAGTGTAGCTTCGCCGACCGAACCTTCTGACCTCAGCCTCGGCGACGACCGTCAAATGCCTTCAGGAAACTCCCCCCGCTCTTCCTTCGCGACCAAGACTACTCTTCCATGGCTAGCTCGCACACCCCTACAGAAGTGAGGGGTTTGTGACATAGGGTAAAGTGATGTGGCCCATCCTAGGCCACCAGATCTCCTCAAAAAGCGCTAATCCAGGATAATCAGGTCAACAGTAGTCAATTGGGCTTCTGCCAGCTCAGGCCCACAAGCAAACGGGTCTGACCCGGCCTATTAGGCCCCAGACCCGTTTACCCCTGTCTATAAATACTCCACCCCCTCCTCACTGTAAAAGGTAATCAATCTTTCCCTCTAAAATCCTAGCTTTACTGTTACTCTTCAGCAACTAATTAGATCGTCGGAAGGTCAGCCACCGGGACCAACCCCGGTGTTCCTAGGCAGTGTGCAGGTACACGAGCCGAGCCTCTGGATCCGAACCGAACTACCGTCTCCTACCTCCCTCCTGCTACTCCCGAGCCGACCCCCATCCGAGGATCGGGTGTATAGCCAGTACTGTATTCTTCCACTAAACAAACAAATAGAACTCACACCTGTTGCATCCACACCCCCTAAAACAAACCGCATCGTATACTTATGCAAACTAAAGTATGATTAATAAAGATGGAAATTAAGTTGTTCAGCTACATGATGAAGCCGACTAGAGCACTGAGAGCATGGACCTAACAAATTAAGTTGTTCGGCTACATGAACCGATTGACAACTGCAAATTCTGCATATAAGAAGATTAACACAAAACATGTGAAACAAAACATGTGAAACAGACTGTTTCTAGAAACACCAAAACATGTGAACCGATTTTTGGATTTTTTTCCCAAAATGACCCATTTTTTGAAAATATTTACCAAAACTAACCCCACTTCCAAAACTATTTACCAAATTGACCTACTCGCTATCTGAGATAGCAAGTCTAGTTCAATTAACCTCGCTATCTCGGATAGCGAGTGTAGGTCTATACATTTCAGGTAGAAATTGTATGTTCAAAATGTCTCTGAAAAAAATGAGTACAACTACACTCACTATCGGAGATTGCGAGATCAGTTGAATGTAGTTGTATATATTTCAAGTAGAAATTTCATGTTCAAAATTTCTCTGAAAAATGAGTACAATTATACTCACATATAGCGAGTGTATTTGTATGCATTTCATGTTAAAAAAATTTCTGAAAAAATGGGTACCTCTACGCCGGTTATCTGAGATAGTAAATCTAATTCAACCAAACTCGCTATCTCCAATAGCGAGTGTAGTTGTATTCATTTTTCCATAGAGTTATTTAGAAGCAAAAAACTACAAACCAAACTGGTTGTTTCACACAGCAAGTCTAGTTCAACCAAGCTCGTTGTTGGAAACAATGAGTCTGTCTTTAGACTTTGTATTTCGCGAGATTTCTCCAAGTGTTGTAGAAAACTATAGAACTACACTCGCTATTTGAAACAGCGAGCTTATTTTCAAATAATTCGCTGTCTGAAACAATGAGTATGTCAATTTGGTAAATAGTTTCGAAAGTGGGTCAGTTTGGTAGGTACTTTCAAAACATGTGTCATTATCGGGAAAAAATCCTATTTTTGACTCAATGCATGTTTTGTTCCTATTAAATCAACCTTTAATTAAGAAATATTGACCTATTAATCAACAATTTCATAAGGCATATGCATTAATAATCCACTACTACAAGGAAATTTTCCAAACCAGTAACCTCAAATAAAAATACGAGTTCCTTCTAATCCTTACCTCAATTAACTATCCACGCCATAAATCAACTCGAGCAAACCACAACAGTTCCACAGCGACGCGCGTCGCACTACCACCGGACCACGAGCAACCTAAACATACCAATCAAACCCTATCCATCAAAACATACAACAAATTACCAAAAAAGGCAATAACTAATAACATCTCCTAAAATGCGTGTACCTCAAGTTTGGGCTCATCTTCAGTTTGTGCAGCAGCAAGATTGCATTCCCGTGTCACCTTCACCTTTGGCAGCTCCTTCCCCTCCTTCTCAAGCGACAAAGTATCAATTAACTCATCAGCAGCAGCAACAACAGAATCTTCCGCCGAATCCCCCAAATTCACCGTTTCCTCCTCATCAGGCCACGGTACAACTTTCGCTCCCTTCTCAATCGACAAACTATCAATCAACTCACCGTCAACAACAACAACAACAGAATCTTCCGCCGAACCCCCATTTCCGACAGCCTCCTCATCAGGCCACGGCACGACCTTCCCTTCCTTCTCGTTCGACGACGAACTCGGAGTCCCTTCTTCCACCTCCTCCTTTCCATCCGCCAAGACCTGAGAACTCTCCACCACAATCGCCGCCGCCGGTTCCGTTCCGGAGATCGGAACCGGCATGTAATCGATCGGATCGAGCTGCGACCTCGGCGTCTCGAACACCTCCTCGACCTCCTCCGCTGCAACCGAATCAGATCCGACCGTCAAAATATTAAAAAAAATTTTAAAAAATCAAAAAAATCAAGAATCGAGAAAGCTGACCTCGGTGAGGGTTACGGTTCCGATCGTGGTGCTTCTTGCGCCTGGCGGCTCTGCGCTTCTTGGAACCGGGCGGCATGGCGAGATCTAGGGTTTCTTGAAAAGACGGCAAGAGAGAGGAGAGAGAGTGTGGAGGGGGTTATATAGAGAGAGAAGGGGAATTGGAATTTTGGGATGGAGCGAGAGGCGGGAGAATTTTTGGAATTTTTTATTTATCTTCACTGTTTGACAAAGAGATGGTGGTGTATAATAAGATGGAGTTTTTTTTACTGGCAGCCAAAAGAGATGGTGGTGGGGTCGTGGGTAGGAGGAGAGAGAGAGAGGAAGAGTGGTGTTAGTGTCATGTTGTTTTGTGTTAAAGTTTCGGTTTTGGTAAAGAGTGATTAGTGATTAATGATGTAAGTAAGCAAGTAAGTAAACTGAAGGGAGACCGGGTTCGGGTTCATTTCGGTGTTGGGTTTGACCCGGATACTATTTTGTAGAGGAGTCTAGGGTCCGGTTTGGATATATAAATAGGGTCCGGTTTGGATATATAAATACATGTAGATGTAGGTGTCTCTCCAGAAGTAGGGGTGGCGAACGGGTCGAACGGGCCGGTCCGGGCCCAACCCGTGCGGGTTGGCACGCTCAAGTGGGCGGGCCGGGCCGGGCCGGGTCAACTTCTGATTTGGGTGGCCCGCCCAACCCGTGAACCCATTAGGGCTCAACCCGGGTTGGGCCGGGTCGACCCGCGGGTTGGCCCGTTTAATAATATATATATATATAATATTATTTTTTTTTGTTTGGTAGCTTAAATTGAACTAATAATAATAATAATTTTACAAATGATGTATACAATTATACAAACAACCATATTTTTGTTTGACGAATATTACATTTCTTAAAAAATTATAATACTAAGTAAGTAATACTACTAATAAGTAATAATACTATAATTCTTCAAATATCCCCAAATGATGTTTAATTATAATACTAAGTATGTAATTAAGTAATAATAGTATAATACTAATAAGTAATAATACTACAATTCTTAAAATTGAATCAAATATCCCCAAATGATGTTTAATTATAATACTAAGTAAGTAATAATACTAATAAACAAAAAAAATCGTAATAATAATAATAAGATTGAAAGAGTGAAATTGACAACAAATTTTGAAATTTTATTCATATGAATTTAAGTTGTACAATTTGAACAATTTATAACGAAATGAAGAATTCAATTCACAAATAAGTTTTATACAATAACATATTTCTTATGTACAATTTTAATTGACTACAATTTTTCTAATTTAACATAACAAGAAAAGCTATTGTTGTTGTTGTTGTTGTTGTTGTTGTTCTTCAGGCAAGTTGCTCCCACTTGTGGAACTCGATAGTGCTTTCCCTTGCGTCCTATCTTCAGCCTTCAGCCAGTCTTCTGTGCATACGAGCATCTCTAACGTCTCGGGCTTCATCCGATTCCTGTAATCAGATAGAACCCTGCCACTTGTAGAAAATGCACTCTCAGAAGCAACTGTAGAGACAGGAGGAGTTAGTAAATCTTTAGCCATAATTGATAGAATACTAAAAGTGTGTTCATGTTCTTTCCACCACTGTAAAATATCTAGTGCAGAAGTAAAAGGCTCAACATCTTGTTGGTTATACCAATTTAATTCATTTAGTTGATTAGTCCTAGGTTTTTTAGATAGAATTTTTTCAAGTAAACTAAATGTTCTATCACCAATTCTACTTTTACCTTTAGAACTACCAGAAGAAGAACTAACTACAGAAGTTGTACTACTAGAAGCAAAACGTCTATCATAATAATCATACAAGTTATTTAACGTAGATTCAAATTGAACTAAAAAACTAGCGCAATCAATTGTTAATTCTACAATGTTCTCTAAATATCTAAAAAATATTTCTATCAAATTCTTCGTACCTTCTAATTTGATACGAGGATCCATAACAGTAGCAACACAAATCAACATAGGAGGAGAAAAATAATACTTCAAAAATTTTGTAAATGCATATTTTACAATGTCACTAATATGGGTATCATTTAACATTTCGTTAAATGTTTGCATCATGCTAACTAATTCAATAAAAATGCTACTAGAAGTAGATTCATATGTTTTTAAAAATTTTAAAGTTGCGGTTTTAAAAAGTTCGAAAATTTTCAACAAAGATTCAGCAAAAAACCAAACGGCGGGAGTCATTTCAAAATTAGGCATATTTTGTGCGATACAAAAATCATTTACAACTGCTTTATATTCGGTGACAACATTTAGTAAATCAAAAGTAGAATTCCATCGGTGTCTAACATCCTTTGAAAATTTTCTAAAAGGAACATGTCTAGCTCTACACCAAGCTTTCCATTCTTGTAGAATGCTTGGTTTTAATGCAATGAAATGTACACAATTTCTAATTTTAATTATATATGGATCAGCTATACCTAATGTATCTTGAACACATAAATTTATAATATGACATGCACACCTAACATGAAAAATATTGTCAGATGAAGGGTTTAATATTCTTTTTAAAGTATTAATTGCTACATTATTGTTAGATGCATTATCAAAACTAATAGCCATAATTTTATCGCGAATATGAAAAACATCACAAATTTCTAAAATACGGTTTGCTATTTCAGCGCCACTATGGAGATACGGCAACGACGCAAGTGATATGATTCTTTTATTAAGAATCCAATCATTGTCGATCCAATGACAGGTTATTCCCATCGTTGGAATATTGTTGACACCCGTCCAACAATCCGAAGTTAAACTAACCCTACAAGTTAAACTTCATAAAATTGCAATCAACGCGTCCTTCATTTCCATGTACACTTTAAAACAATCTGATTTGCAAGTATTTCTCGGAATTCTTCTAAAATGAGGGTTTAAGGCCGTTTGATTAAAATTTTCCAAGTTCCTACTCTCGGGATAGGTAAATGGTAACTCTTCCTTAATTACTAATCGGGCCATTTCCCGACGAACAAGTTCGGGATCATAAGGGTGGCTATCTACTTGACCGGTCCTAGGGTTTATTCTTTGTTGGCCTTGTATTTGATCAAGAAGATCTTTATGATTATGTTGTATGTGCCTACTAAGTGTACCGGTTCCGTCACCCCTCTTGAATTTGTATTATTTACCACATGATTTACACATTTTCACACCTATACCCGGAGTATTTTCGTCCGGGATATACTCATAAAACTTATGCCAATCGCTAGTTTCTCCTCTACTTTTCCTACTACTACGGGGTTGTGTGGTTTCGGTTTGTTGTTGTTGTTCTTCTTCTAATTGTTCATGTCCAACATCATCGTGTGTACCCCATTGATCCATAGTAGGATCAATGTAATCTTGGGCGCGCTCAATAATTGGGACAATTGGTGGCCTACGTGAAGATCAGGAAGAATCTTGTCCACTACGACCGCTACCGCGTGATCTAGACATAGTGTAGTAATGTGGTATGTAAAAAAAAATCTACAATGTAGGAGCGGTGAATTATACAAAAAAACTAAAAAACAAGAGGGTTGAGATAGAGAAGTTCAAAAAACGAACAATAATTTTAACTACAACGCAAAAAAAAAATAACAAGAGAGATAGAAATATTTTGATACCGTTCACCGTGGAATACGCGTATAAAAAAAACCGTGAAAATTAGAATATAATAGAAAAGATGGAGGAGGGCTTTGCCGATTTCGTAATTGAAGAGTTGAAGTAGATTTGAGTCGATGGTTGAAGAGAGTTGAAGAAGAGTGAAGACGTTGAAGACGTTGAATTTTGTTCTCCGATACGACCGAAATTTGATCGGGTATACGCCTCCTTGTACACTTGTTTGATGATTACTACAATTGTTCAAATTTTTTTTTTTTGATGTATAATAGTAGAGAGAGTAAGAGAGGGAGGTGTGATTTTTTTGGAGATTTTTGGGGGCTATTTATAGCCTTAGAAGTGGGGAAAAAACAAAAAAAAATAAATAAATAAAATAACAACAGCAAGCAACGGCTCTAAGAGCCGTTTGCTCTTTGCTGCTAGCAGCCAGCCAACGGTAGGCGACCCGGCCTCGAACCGCGGGTTTCGATCCGTTCGCCCCGCGGGTCGAACGGTCGGCCCGTCATGGGTCGGGGGTCGAAATTCGCGGGTCGACCTGCGGGTTGGCGGGTCCAATTCGCGGGTTGACCGGGTTCGTGGGCCGGGTTTCGCGAGTCCAATTCGCATAAATGGCGACCCGGGTCGACCAGGTACTGTTCACCGGGTTCGACCTGAACCCGTGAAACTCTTAAGCGGACCGGGTTCGTGGGCCGGGTCGCGGGTGGGTCGCCGGTTGACCCGGCCCAGTTGCCACCCCTATCCAGAAGTATACCTCTAAACTTTAATCCCTATTCTATATAATAAAACACAGAGAAAGCTGTCAAGAGGCTCTTATTCAATATGGGTAAAATTAATGGTTCAGATCTAACCTCACAAAACATATTTTTCCATCTAAAAGTTCCCCTCCAAAAGGCCAAAACTCAAATTCAAATTTCCCAAAACAACTCATTATTATTTAATTATCTCTCTCTCTCTCTCTCTCTTTTTCTCTTTCTCTTTGTCATTCTCTTTCTCATTCTCTCTCTATTTACTCATAAATTTATATTTTCAGAGTTCAGGTTTATAAATTTTTTGATTTTTTGTGCATTTTTTTAGTACTCGCGTTACATTAAAAATAGCAAATATCTCATTAACAGTTAAATTTCATCATTTTCCACACTCAAATTTCTGAGAAGTTGGATTTTACACCCCAATTTATAATTATTTTTCAACATATACTAATGAAAACATGGACTTTTATTTACAACTAATTATTGTCATACTATTCAAACTTGGGATATATAATTGTTGATTTACTGTTTACAAGGTTTTTCATATGTTGTATCGTTCTGAAGACGTGCCGTAGGCACGTGCCCACGGGCAAATCTAGTATTATTATCTTTACTATTTTAATGGGAGAGTTGAGGTTTATAACCAAACAAACCCTAACTTTGTAACTAAACAAACCCGTGTAATACACATCCAAACTAAATCCAATAATATATATGTGTACCACATATGTCACCCAAATCAATTTTAATGGGATAGTTGAGGTTTATAATCAAACAAACCCTAACTTTGTAACTAAACAAACCCGTATAATACACATCCGAACTAAATCTAATAATATATATGTGTACCACATATGTTACCCAAATCAATTTTGATGGGAGAGTTGAGGTTTATAATCAAACAAACCCTAGCTTTGTAACTAACCAAGCCCTTGTAATACACATCCAAACTAAATCCAATAATATATATGTGTACCCTGTATGTCACCCAAATCAAAACTTTAAAATATAAAGTAATTTTTTTTATCCAATATATATCCATTTAATTTAATGACTATATTTTTTAGTAGGCGTGCATCGCACGTACATTATACTAGTAAATTATAATGGGAGAGTTGGCTTTGTCATTTGTAACATTCAACTATCTAATCTCAACCATTTATTTTTAAGTAAGAGTTATATTAACCATTCATTTATTGAACTGTAGTTAGTTATCAGAATACCCTCAAAGTTTAATTTTATTACAACATAATTATTTATAAAAATGTTACTCAAATAAAATAAAAAATTTTGCCACTAAGAGCTAATTTGTAAAGAGTATGTGATTATTAAATGGATGTCCCAAGTTCAATGCCAAATTAAGTCTTATTGTTTAGAGCCTCCACAATGGTGTTTCTCATATTTGAGAAAATGGCACATATAGAAATAAGGAATAGGTGTGATGTGTATAGTGGTCCCGTTTGCTAAATGTTTTAAAAATATAACAAGACGAAACAACATGTATTGTCTAGCATGTTGAGTTAAAAAAAAATTAAAAATTCGCAATAGACGGGACATGTTGTCCCGTCTCTCGATTTTTATTTTTATTTTTAAAATCTTAATTGTACATTAGATTAAGATAGTTATTAATTAGTTAAATATTTAGAGTATTTAATTATTGAGTAGGTAATTAATTAGGATAATTATTAGATAAGGAAAATTAGTGGAAAATGTGTTGACATGTTGTCCCGCCCAAGCCAATTTTGGCTTCAAACAGGACAAGATGTCCCGTTTGATGATTTTTCGGATATTTTTTTTGTTCAGACAGTACAACATGTACCGTCTGATCATTAAAAATAATAATATTAAAAATTATATAAAAAAAAGGTTAGACGTCTGATCTCATCAAAAAAAACAAAACAAAGGGCCTATATTTTGAGAATCGCCAGTTCATTTCTCAAATTTGATAAGCGACCAACGATTTTGTTAAAATATGGCAAAAATAGCAAACGACTGCAGACACTTAATTTTCAAAATATGAAAATTTGGCAAAAAAATAGCAAACGAACTGTGGATGCTCTTACTATAAAAAAAATATATATAATTTAAAAAAATTAATTAAAACTTGCATTATACGTACAAATTACTAGCATTTTATAAAAATAGAGGGTAATGAAACCAAATAGTGTTTGAAAACCACGACCACGAGCAATGTGATGAAGCAAAAGTGAAGTACATATGCTATGATGAAAGTAGTTCATTATTTTTTTGAAGGAGGATAGTAGTAGTTCATTATTTTACCCCCTTCAAAGTCAGAGTTCCAACAACTATAAGAGAATTTTTTGCCCTCATAGGCCACTTATTAAAAATATTTGTATTTTTGGACCAGTTTCCCAATTATTAACGCTTTCGGACTACTTTGTGCCGCGTCAGCAACGGCCGCTATTTTCAATAGCGGCATCTTCATTTAGAAATTGCTAATGGTAATAGCGACCTATGTTTTAATTTTTTTTGAATTTTTTGTTTGTCGTCGCTATTCCCACTAGCGACTTTAGTATAATGAATTTAGTGAGCTCGAATGAATGTATTAAGACACTTAGCGATTCCTAAAGAGCTTTCCCAAAAAATTTAAAACTGAAATCGCTATTGGAAATAGCGACCTCAGTAGGAAACCAATAGCAACCTCATTAGGAAACACAATCTCCTCAGCCACCTCATTATACTAAGGTCGCTAGTGGAAATAGCGACGGCAAAAAAAAATTCAAAAAAAATAAATAAAACATAGGTCGTTATTCCCATTAGCGACTTCGAAATGAAGAGATCACAATTGGGAATAACGGCCGCTGCTGACGTGGCACAAAGTAGCCAAAAGTGCTAAAAGTTGGGCAACTGGCCCAAAAACACAAATATTTTCAAAAAGTTACCTATGTAGGCAAAAAACTCACTATAAGAACAGGTAGGTTTTTTACTCGCGACCTGGACCTGGCTATCATTACCTCGTAATTAAATTCAATGCCTTGTCAAAATCAAACCCCCTATTTCTTCCCTCCAAAACTCCCTCCTTCAGTATCTTCCAAAACCAACCACCACCACCTCAACCTCCCATTCCCCCACCCTCATTCCTTCCCTCCCCTCCTCAAATTCGCCGCCGCTTTCAGCCTCCTCCCTCTCGGCCTCTCCCTCCACCAGCTCTCCCTCGCCCTCTCCCTCTCCCCCGACCCCCACATTGCCTCCTCCCTCATCCACTTCTACTCCAAATCCAGTCGCATCTCCGATGCCCGCAACATATTCGACAAAATTCCCCTTAAAACCATCGTCCCCTACTCCGCTATCATCGCTGCATATTCTCAATCTGGCGACACCACCACCGCATTCTCACTGTTCAGACGAATGCTCGGTGAAGGAGTCCGGCCCAACTCGGTAACCCTCCTTGGTTTGCTCTCTGGGTTGTCGCAGTTGTCTCAGTTGGAGTCTGTTCATGCTTCTTCTATTCGATATGGGTTTGGTGCAGATGTTGTTCTGTGTAACTCGATGGTCAATTTGTACTGTAAGTGCGACGGATTGGATCTCGGTAGAGCGCTGTTTGATTCGATGGCTTGTAAGGATATAGTTTCGTGGAACTCTATGATGGCGGGTTACTCTCGGAATGGAGAGATAGGAGAGACTATTAGGTTTTTCAGAGAGATGCGGGGTAAAGGGGAATGCCCGGATCGTCAAACATTGGGATCTTTGTTATCTTCTTCTATTATTAGCCCGAGAGGAGGAGAATGTCTTCATGGACTGGTTATAACTTCGGGATTTCAATCCGACACCCAAATTGAGACTTGCCTTGTGAGCTTCTATCTCAAATGTGGGAGTATGGAATCAGCATTTCTCGTCTTTGATCGAGCAATTGATAAGGATGTTATCCTATGGACTGCGATGATATCAGGGTTGGTACAGAAGGGTTCAGCTGACAAGGCTTTGGTTGTCTTTCAAGAAATGGTGAGTGAAGGAATTATTCCGAGAACTACGACAGTAGCTAGTATTCTATCAGCTTGTGCACAACTGAACTTGTTGAGCATTGGTGCATCGATACATGGATACATTGTGAGGAGAAAATTCGAACTTGATATCCCTGCATTTAACTCGCTTATCACCATGTACGCCAAATGTGGGCGGTTGAGGCAATGCCAACTTGTTTTCGAGGCAATGAAAGACCGAGACTTGGTGACGTGGAACTCCATAATATCCGCTTACGCTCAGAACGGGCATTTGGAAGGGGCATTCATGATTTTCACGAGAATGAGATCGGTGTTCCAAGATCCTGACACGATAACGGCCGTGTCCCTACTCCAAGCTTGTGCTTCGCACGGGGCTCTCTCACATGGGAGACTAGTTCATGGTTTCCTTACCAGGAACGAGATGAAGCATACTATCTCTGTAAGCACTTCCTTGGTTGATATGTATTCCAAGTGCGGCGATATCAAAACAGCTCGTAGATGCTTTGATTTGATGCCTGAGCAGGACCTGGTGTCCTGGAGCGCAATTATAGAAGCTTACGGGAGCCATGGAATGGGAGAGGCGGCTATAGAAATGTACTCAGAATCTTTAACGACAGGGCTAGTACCCAACGATGTAATGTGTATGTCCCTGCTCTCAGCGTGCACTCACTCTGGGCTAATTTCGCAAGGGCTGGCAGTATTTAGATCCATGAAGGAGCTCGGCGTTAAGCCCAGGATTGAGCACTATGGTTGCATAGTTGATCTACTATGCAAATCTGGAAGGATAAGAGAAGCTGTAGAATTTATGAGGACAATGTCGTCTAAATCCAATGCTGAAGTTTTAGGAATCCTTCTTGATGCTTGTAGGGAAAATAGGCTCGATACTCTTGCAGAAATGTTCGCAGAAGAAATTGTAGGGATGAAGCCTGAGAGTGCAGGGAGTTACGTCCAGTTGGCTCATGGATATGCAGCCCTGAACCGGTGGGATGGAGTGGGGGAGGCATGGGCGACGATGAGATCAATGGGGTTGAGGAAGGCGCCGGGGTGGAGTTATGTCGAGTTGAATGGGATTATCAATACATTTTTTGCGGATAGTAGTTCGCATCCGATGTATAAAGAGATGATAGTCTTGTTAAAGATTTTGCAGGATCAGATGCGGGAGACTGTGGAGAACCTTTGTGAGTAAGCAATGTATGAAGCACAATTTTGGTGCAGATATCTACCAAATAAACTAGAAACAATTTACCCACTTCTCCACACGAGCTCACGAATTCACAGAGCAAATAATGGCTGCAAGAGAAATAATAATGTAAAGACCGGAGGGGGGGAAATTCAATACAAAATAAATTAGTTAAGTAACAGAGATATTCACAGAACGAAAACTAAAACCTTTTAGCTTTACATAGTTTCTAACAACATTGCTCGGATTTTGGCTCTCAGGTCACTAGGAATATCAGTGGCACCAGATGGCTTATCTTCTGAAACTATCCCATTACCACCGTCATCAGCCACATCTGCAGATTTCTCCTTGTCTTTTGCATCGCCATCTAACTCTTCTCTCTTTTCAGAACGTGATCGATGTTTTCTCTTATGTTTACCAGACCTCTCGTGGTCCTCCTCCTCATCAGATAAATTGTGTTTCCTATGACGATGCCTGTGCTTAGAACTCCCGTTCCTCTCTTCATCTTCCAAGTCGCTAAGATGTTTACGATGACGATGGTGGCGGTGATGGCGCTTCTCCTGCCTCTTGTCATCTTCTGAATCACGGTGATGTTGTTCATATTTACGATGATGGCGACTACTACGGTATCGTATGGATTCCTTCTCCTTCCGATGCTTCTTCCTTGAAGGCTTATTGTCATCATCTTCATCTGAGTCTTCCTCGTGTTTTTTTGAAACAGCATCTCGCTTCTCTGTGGAATTTGTCTCCTTACCCAAGGCCTCCACATCATTAACTGCAGCAGAGCTACCTTCTCTTTGTTCATGATTAGAACCAACCTTTGAATGGTCCATACATAAATTAGGAGTCCCACCTGAATGTGCCGATTCAGCTGCCAGTTTAACACCGCTCTTTATCATAGCAGCAAACATCTTAGCACGTTTTAGCCTCTCGGCCTTCAGCTTCTGCTCCTTTGTTAGAGAAGCCTCCGAAGAGTCAGCTTCATTCGATGCTATTAGGGCTACAGTCTTGGCAACGGCTGCAGCATTGGCTACACTGGGGACAGACCTGAGTTTTTGGGTCTCGGAGTCGGCAGAGTTGGCAACAGACGTGCTTTGAAATGCGTTTGCAGGGCTCCGGCCTCTGGTGGCAGCAAACACAATTGCAGCTGCTTCATCAGCGCTGACTCCAGATTTTCGGACAGGCTTTGGGGTTTGTTCAACTGAATCCTTTTTGGAACCAATCACCATTTTAAACTTCTCTTTCTTATGGGGGTCATAGAACCATCCTTCCGGAAGTTCATCAGCTGTAGATTCAGTGGAGAGTGATTCGTGAGGTTCTCGCTTACTTCCATCAGAAAGATTTTTGCTGAGCAACTTTGACTGCAATAACGAGCAAGGAAAATCATGTTAAACTAGAAGAATTTCATTACCTTAACCATAATAGCTCTAGGCTAATCTCTCCCTTACTACTTGTCGTGCACCTGACATATATCTACTTATAGTTACACAAAAATACTCCTTAGTATATTTTTAGTGCATGTAATATGAATCAAAAAGTACTGCAGCTTGGGCTATGAAAACAAGCTTCGCAAATGGATATTTCAATGTCTCATCAAAAAATATTTAACATAACAGGTGAATGAATATGAGAGAAACAATTAGAAATGAAGGATTGTACCAGTGCTCTGGAAGCATAGAAAAATGGACAGTACTAACAAAAGCCAGTATTAAAAGTTTCACAAGCCCAGGTAATCAAGATGCAGTAAAAATGTAGAGAGAACTGGTAGCTTAAAGCCACAAATATATTCCATGTGCCAAAAATACAAAATTTGAAGGATCCAAGCTATGGAGTGCAGTAAAGAAACTAAGATACTATGGAATTATGCGACCTAGACAATATACATACAATAAGGCAGAAAAGAACAGCAATATCTGAAGCTGGAATACATCTATAACCCGAATCTCTTTAAAAAATCAAACGCAAGCGCTAAGAGAAACAACTGGTAGTTATTATCAAGCCAACTCTTAAAAAATGCTATAAAAATCATAGCAATAAAAGCGGAATTATTGCATTTTAGGTGACTAGCTGTTTTAGAAGCAGAGGTATATGCATGAACAAAAATCTCTGCGGTAAGCAAGACCCAAAAGAGGTAAGAGTCAGATTCCTATTCCAATCCTATTGCACTGTGTAAAATTAACTACAAGAATGAGGGTTATTATCAAGCCAACTCTAAAAAAATGTTATAGAAATCCCAGCAATAAATAAAAGAGGAAAGGTATATTAGTAAATTATTGCATTTCAGGTGACTAGCTGCTTTACAAGTAGAGCTGTTTTTCAAAAAGTATATGCATGAACAAAATTCTCAATAGTAGGCAGAACCAAAAAAGGAAGAGCAAGATTCCTATTGCACTATGTAAAATTAACTATAAGTATGAGGTAATTATCTACACATAAAGACCTAATTAGAGACGGGGTGTTTTCATAAAGGCCCCATAATTTAAAAGTATTCTTATTAGGTATCCTCCTAAAAGCCTAATATCTATTAGGATATCAATTTGTAGGGAAAATTTGAGAGAACATTAGGGGGGAAATCTGTTAGGACCTGAATTACCAACATTAGCAAAAATAGGTTATTCAGAATATATTTATTAAATTTGAACCAATGTTTTAAATTTCGTTCGACTCATCTGATATGTCACTCGACATAGCATATGAAAAATTCTGATGTTTTGCGGGAGATATTCCCAACAAGTCGCATTGACTCCGACATGTCCTCAAATATGTCAATTTACAAGTTTTAAAAACCGACCATATATACGGCACAAAGCAACTTATGCTTATATAAATATTGGGTACTGAACCAAGGACTTGGTAATACCACTTCTCTAGGTGGAGAACTAGAGCTCATATTGATCCCTATTTCACCAGAACTACATCCATCAAGAGTTGATCCTTATACTTTTTCTTTACTTCTAAATATTGTCTCTATCATTCGATGTCTTACAAAAACACAGAATAAGAGCAAAAACAGATACTAAGAGAAGATACGTATTATTTTCTGACAAACTGTCTCACGATCTGGTTTAACTATGTTAGTTCCTATTCAAAAACTGTATGTTAATTTGTGTTAGTTCGATATGTAATACTTGTAACTATGTGGTTGTGATTGTAAAATTTAGAAATTGTCCAACTTTAGTACTTGTGTTTTGCATATTATCATATGGATGTTTATATTGAGATATAAATATTGTTGTTGAAATTTGGTATCTATATATATGAGAATTTGGTATCTATATATATGACATTTTACAAAGTTTAAAATAATCTAAACACATTCAGGAGATTATAATCTAACATGATACCCCAATATTTATTATATGTCCCCAATATTCACCATCCAACATGACAATTCTTTGGCCAACGCTATCTGTGATTTGACATTTGGAACCTTGAAACCAACCAGAATAGAAAAAAGGGATGTTTGTTCATTAGAATTATATCGTCACATTTCATCAATTTGAACAAAAATTAGGCCAATTAACACATATTAGTCAGGAAACCAACAAAAAAGGCGGTAGTAAACTAGAAGACTTATATGAGAAAGATATTTTAGTAAAAGATGAGGAAATTAAGGAAAGATGGCGAAATTACTTTGAGAAGTTATTAAATGAAAAAGTTGTTGGCAACTTAAATATGGAGGACTCAAGGAAGAGTCGAGAGCATATATTTTTTCCTAGAATCAGGACATCAGAGGTTCGAAATGCTTTAAGAATGATGAAATATGAAAAGCTTCAGGACCTGATCGTATACCCATTGAAGTTTAGAAGTGTCTTAAGGGATGTAGGAGCGGGTTGGCAACAAGATTATTTAAGAGGATTTTGAGAACCAAAAAGATGTTCGATGAATGGAGAAAGAATATTTTAGTACCTATATATAAAAATAAAGGAGACATAAAAAGTTGCTCCAACTACCGAGGGGTTAAATTAATGAGCCATACGATGAAACTTTGGGAGAGAGTGATCGAACATAGACTGATACTAGAAACTACAGTGTCTGAGAATCAGTTTGAATTTATGTCTGAAAGGTTAACAATAGAAATAATTTATGTACTGAGGAGACTTATGAAAAAATACAGAGTTAATAAGAATGATCTACATATGGTGTTTATAAATCTAGAAAAAACATATTAAAAAGTCTCTAGAGACAGTACGGTAGGCGTTAAATAATAAAGGAATAACTATTTGGTATATTGAGGTGATTAAGGATATGTATGAAAGGGCAATGACCACAATTAGAACCACATGAGAGATCAGTAATTTTCCTAGTAATTTTTCTATTACAGTAGATTTACACCAATGTTCATCTTTAAGCCCTTACATCTTTGCTTTGGTTACGGGGGAATTGACGCGAGTAATACAAGATAAGGTGCCTTGGTGTATGCTTTTTGCCGATGACGTCATCTTAGTAGATGAAACTAGAGCAAGAATCAATGCTAAATTAGAGTTATGGAGAGAAACTTTGGAAGCTAGAGGCTTGAGAATAGGCAGTACTAAAACAGAGTATATGGAGTGTAATTTTAATGATATTCAGAACACAAATGAGAAAATAGTGAAGCTTGATGATCAAGAGATACCTAAGAGACACCATTTTTGATATTTAGGCTCGATTATACAAAGAGATGAGATTTGTGAAGATGTTATACATAGATTTCGAGTAGGGTGACTTAAGTGGAGAAGTGCTAGTGGTATTTTGAATGACAAATGTATATCTTTGAAGTTGAGGAAAAAATTTTATAGGACAGTTGTTAGACTAGCTGTTGTATCAATCGTCGAGATGCCACGGATTTACACGAGCGAATCCAAGTGGTAGTCTCGACATCGTGCCATCTTTTTGCCTCTAAAGTATAGAGATATTCATACACCATATAGTTATAGTTATTGATTATAGAAATAGAAAATTGTAGACACATTTCATATCATGACATTAAATGACAAATTGCTATGGTAGATTGTAGAAATTAGTTGATTGTTAATGTGATTGTTATTGCTAATTTGTTGAATTGTAATTATTAAAATGTTAGACATCACCTATATTAATACCATGTTCACCTAAGGTTGATTCGCTGCGATTAAAATTAATTAAACTCCAATTTACTATTATTAGATTTTATTTTTACCATTTTAATTAAAATTAGACAACATCTACACCCAGCCAGAAACTAAAACCCATAAAGAACACCGAATTTCGCCTAGCTACCGTTGTCGGAATGTAACTTTTAAGTATGCGTTGGAACTGGGCGGGAGTCTAGTTTCTAGACCACCTGACGGATCCACATTTGCTGTCCTGTAGCAACGGGAATACTGATTTTGGTACAGCAACCTACTGCTGTCCAGAATTGGGATTCTATATTTTATAATGTACAATTGTGTTTATAATGTTATATTTAGTGTATTTAATTGTATATAGTGTATTGCATGATCTTAGGATTGTTTTGACACCTTCTCTAGCATCCCTTATTAATTGCATTATTGTATGATAATTGAGTAAAGAAAGTAAAGCAAGTCGGGGTTAAGGGTTGATTAGGGTAGTTGATGACATAGTGACTGTACTCGGAAGAGGGGCCCGTGTTTCCCTAACTATCGGTATATCGGATATTGGTTATTGGTTATTGGTTATATCGGTCATCGGTTAATTGCAGATTACTGACTACAGTATCTCGATTGATTCGATCATCGGTCATTATTGAATAATGTTCCCGAGTACATGATCTATAGAATCTACCACCTTGGTCTAAACGAAATTGATTGTATGCATGGAACCTGTAGTATGGGATGCAGTAGTACGTGCATTAGCTAGGATAAAAGAATGAATAATAGACTTAAGGCTCTCCTCACATCATCATTGCATATTGTTACCTTAATAAACAGTGTTCTCATTATTATTGCCCTTATTGGTATTGTTTATCGTTATTGTGGTAAATCGTATTTATTGCATATTATACTGTTATCTCTTTTACATTGTTCAATACTATCGACTTCATCGTTCATTTGAATTCATTGCTATACCTTTATTGCCATTGTTTCACTGTTTCTCCACTTGCATGTCCATGACTTGCTCTAAGGACAAATTATTCTTTCTTTTTAGATGAACAAGTACAGGTGTACAAGGAGAATTTTCAGAAGACATTGGTGAGCAGTTTTCTACGATTGGAGCTGGAGCCTATCGAGCTATTTGGTAAGTTCTTGTATTTCAGATTTGGTTATCGAATTTCATTATCGTTTATGTGATTATGTTTCCTGCGTGGTTGTGAATAATTTTTCTTATATTGTTGAGTTAAGACTGGTACAGCTTATGGATGATATGAGTTGGCGTACTTATATCATTCGCTGGGCCTCAGTTGCGTGCCTGTGTTCCCGTATTTCGGGAAGCGGGGCGTGACACTAGCAATGATGTATGAAGCAGTGTTGAGCAACAAAAAAACATGTCTAAAAATGAGTATAGCAGAGATGAGTATGCTAAGATAGATGTGTTGAAAAAGGCTTTGTTGTTGTTGTTGTTGATATCTCCAATATGGCCTAATAGAAAAACTTGTAATTCAAGAGTTATATGGGAAAAATTCCTAAACCGAATTGGTAGTAGCCAGTAGGAGACTCCCAATAAAACGGAAAATTGCAAACACAATTGTCACAGCTGTTTGCTGCTAATATTTGGCATGTGTATAAGCCTACTAGTTAAAGCAATACAAAATATGTGAACATTATTATGATTAGGGAGGAAGTACCTCAAAAGCTTCATTGAGAACCTTGAGATAGTACGAGTGATACTGGTTGGATGGCAGAAGAAATGGAAACCTTCCTGCTGTCTTGTCTTGCTCGACGAGAACTGCTTCAAATTCCTTTCCATTTCTGAGGATAAATTCTACAATCTTATCCATCGTTCTTTTTAAGAAAGATGGTGGCTCAAAAACTGGTGGTTTGACATCAGTTTTGCCTGGTTGAGAGCCAGGTTTGTCCATATTATTGTGCAGTAGAGTACTGCCTTCTCCTTTCTTGCCAATGGAAGCAGAATTTACAAAATGGTTCCTTTTAGGTATGAGACTCTTCTCTTTAATAGCGGCAGAAACTGTATGCTTATTCGGTTGTTTGGATTGTAAAGACAAAGAAGAAGGTTCTTCCATTATTGATTTATGCGGAAACACTGAATTATTAGCATTGCTCTGATTGTCAGGCCCCTCTTCCTTCGATTCTTTTTGAGGAGCAAAATCGTCATCTTCTGCAGTTCCATATAGAGATCCTAGTAATGATAATGCACCACCTTGACTCTCCTGACCATTTGATATCTTCTCTTGTTGTGTGTTATTATCACCTTTTAGAAGATGGGGATGCTCAACAAGGAAGCGAAAGTATGCATGAAGTTGATTGTCAGGCATCAAAAAACCAAATGTCGGATTATCTCCCTGTTTTACCCTCAAAACAATCTCAGACTGTCCTCCATGTTCACTGACAAATATAGCTGTTCTTGCCATTATCTGATGCAACTTCTCTGTAGGTGGCTGCAAAAAGAAACAAAGAGACATATACCTCAGTAAGAAGAAGCAAATAATCATAAAAATTGTGAGAAAACAGAATTTACCAAGCATCGTTTTCTGGCAAGTAATGATGCATATAAACATTAAGGATGAAAATATATAAAACTGGCTGTTTGTTCCAATTCGGTAAATTTGGTTGTTCATAACACTTGTACCATTCTAAAATTTCTAATCCCACCTGCCCAATCTTTACGTCATGATACATCACAAGGAAACAGACTTCATCTCTGCTCCAAGCATCTGAAACTTAGAAATGTGAGCCATTGGGAGAAGAAAAACAATCAACCAACCTGGATAACTATTGGTGTTCCACTGAAGAAGTACTAAAAGCAACTATCAAGCAAGATTATCTTTGTTATCCCAACAAAAAGTTCATGCGGAGAAATAATACAGGGAAGCAAACACTTACTAGGCTGCCAAGTAGGCTTGTAGGCACTGGAAATGGTGGGCGGAAGCTAGAATCATTCAATTCACCGACAGAACTATTTGCACCTTTATTGCCATAAGAAAAGGGAACAGCCTGATAAGAACCAGAACCTGTTGCTGCTGATCTTTCAATTGTTTCTGCATTAACCAGAAGGAAATAGTAAGTTCAATTAAAATTTGAAACGTTAAGCAAGCTTAGACATGTGGCCAGATAGAGAAGTAGAAATAATGACAACAGGTGTTCCTTACTTGACAATGTGACAGATGTTCATGAAAAGCATCCTTCCTGCAAACTCAAGAATTTAAATCCAAATAGAATCTTGGTTTAGTTTAGCATGCAATCCTTTGTATGTGGCACTGGAACTCTCATCAGCAAAAGCTAATATTTTAAACTTATACAAGCATTTTGGAGACCAATCTGCGACAGGTCTCTAGCAGGATCATGACAACCTAGAACCAAGAAAATAGAAAAGAAGTCCTACTGTCATTCTTACTAATGGATATTTACATACAAGAGGGGGGGAGGGAGCACTTATGTTCACTAGTTTAATTTGAAAGTAGCACACAAGGCAAACGGAACGTTTTCATAGTAAAATGAATAGTCATCTAAACCAAAAAACATAGCTCATAATCTTAGTTATATTATTATTTGTGTTACCCATAAGATGAAAGGATGAAAAAGATCAATATAAGTGCAGCCAGGCAAAAAATTTTGCAATAAAGCTTAGTTGTTAGGAACAATTGCTGCAGTTCACAAAAAAAGAGAAGAGGGTTATCGGAAGCCATGAAGATTAAAATAAGGGAATAAGAGTTGGATAGCTCCCTTTCTTACCTAGCAGTTAATTACCTATGGTGCCATACACAACAATTTTCATGTAAATGCAGTTCCATACATTTGGCATTTTATCCTGGAAATTTTACTTGCTTGCACGTGTGATAGATATTCATTATTATCTCGCATAATTGCTTTCCTATCAACAGAGGACATCAAATCTGTTTTATTTTTATTTTGAGATTTAGCCATATGTAGTTTATTTGAGAGATTTATTTGAGAGATTTGTTTGAGATTTGTTTTGGATTTGTTTTCAGCCTATATATAGGCCTTGAGAATAATGAGAAAATATGTTATTCTTGATTTAAAAAATTATTGTGTTGAGTTATTGCTCTTTCTCTCTCTTTTTGTGTGAGACAATTGAGAGAATTATTAGAGTTTGTGAGAAGTCCTAATAAAATTTTAGGGTTCGTAATAAACTCTAAAATCACCCCCAAATCTCCAAATTAAAACATAATCCTCCTAATCCTTCCTCAGCCACCGACTCTTCATCTTCCTCTTCTCCTTTCTTCTCCCGAAACCCACTTCGCCATCTCCCAAAACCCATTTGTTTTGGATTTGTTTTCAGCCTATATATAGGCCTTGAGAATAATGAGAAAACATGTTATTCTTGATTAAAAAATTTATTGTGTTAAGTTATTGCTCTTCATCTCTCTTTTTGTGTGAGACAATTGAGAGAATTATTAGGGTTTTTGAGAAGTCCTAATAAAATTTTAGGATTTATGATAAACTCTAAAACTACCCCCAAATCCCCAAATTAAAACATAATCCTCCTAATCCTTCCTCAGCCACCGACTCTTCATCTTCCTCTTCTCCTTTCTTCTCCCGAAACCCACTTCGCCATTTCCCGAACTCCTCCAAACCTCCAACATCCCCTCCAATCTCCAATGTTTCCCTCATCAACGGCCAGTAACCCTCCTTCCACTCTTCAACTCCTCCACCGACAACAAGTCCCGACTGCCTCCTCGTCAACTGCACCTGAAGCTTCTCTCCATCGTCTTCCACCCTCACCGACCACCGAACCCCTGCCTCCTCACCTCATCGAGCGCCATCTCCGCTGCTTCCCTGCCATCAGCCAACCTCTCTCCCTGCAGTCTCCTCAACAGCCGCTCACCCTGTCCCCAACTCCGACCGACCACATCACAACCTTTGTCGATCACTGCCTGCACCACAACCTCCTCCATCGCAACTACACAATCTGCAGCCCCGGTAAATTCTTTCCACTTCTCATTTATTTGTAATACCATCTATCATCTCTGTAACATTATTTGATTTATCTGTCATCCACAAATATTAAGAGTGTGTTCTACTTACCTATTAGTGTACAAATCTTTATTGAATATCTTACATGATAAGAACGATTAAGTATTATTGTTGATTGATAGGATTGAACTTTTAATTGGGCTTGTTAAACTATTTCACATCTTGAAAGTCCATCAACCAATTAATAGTTATAATTTCTAACTTAATCTACATAACGTGTTGGTAAATTTAATCCTTTAAAATTTTTGAAAATTCTTTATTTAGGGTTAAATTTTACATCAAATATCTTTCGACAACTTTGGTGAATGCCATGAAATCATAAGGTCCTGATGTACGAGCCAAAACTGGGCTTATAACTACAAAACAAATTTTGTACGAGAACCCCAATTTGTTACGTATGGAAAGGCACACCGTGTGATACGTTCTATTTAGCTCGAGTATTGCATATACGAGTTAAAATAATTTCCTATAGCTAATTTAAAATCTTTCCCCTTCTTATAGACTTCTTCTCCCGATCTCTAAGAATCTAGAAGACAACAATTAAGACATCTCCAATCTAACAGATTAAAAAAGACACCAGTTATTTCTTTTGGATTATGAGACGTGCAAGGTGCAACAAATTGTGCATGTGAAGTTCTTCCAGTACATGAAGGGTGAAGCACCTCGCTTAAATGAAGAACAATTGTTTCACTATGTATATAGTTCATAAAAATTGATAGAATCTATATCTAAAATAGCGGTGTTCGAGATTGATTTTACATTTAATACCAATTCAACTCCATTCGGCAGGGTATCGAGAGTAAGCAAACGTGACCCAACTTTTCTAAGCACCGAGGCCTAACATACGTGCCACGGTGCCACCTAGAAGGGTTTACAGAAGACTCTCAACCTGACTCTCAACCTGACTGATTTTCAGGAGTTTCAGGGCGAGTTCAATTCCATTACAGTGCTTCAGACAAATTTCCTAAGATCTTGCTATTAAATTAACAATCACACAGCACTAAACCAATTTTCAACTTACAATAGAATACAAATAAAGGGATTCATTTTGATAATTAAGGAATATAATGTTTCTAATAGAGAGATTACTGTTTTTAAACACAGCCGCTGCCACTTATCGTTGTTGCACTGCCTATTGCTTGTGCTATTGTTGTTTCCAAAGTTTCATTAAATAAAAACCCCTAACCGTGTCCACCCTTACCCTCACTATTGATGCCTATTCTCTCCTTTGAAATATGATATAGCAGTAGCAGAATCAACTTACCAAGGGCGAAGAGTGAACAGTCGTAATGAGCATTTTTCTTATTTTATCACAACAGTGAATAGTAAACGACGAGAGACGTATGATCACATAAATAGACCGACTTACAGCATGTGGGCGAGTGGCCGCAAGTTCTGATAGGTGTGGGTTCCAATAACTTATAAACAGGCCACACTATCGAAAATGTTTTAGAATCCTCCACCCGGCTATCCGCAAGAAAATACTTTAAAACCCTCATTTTTCAAGTTGCCTTTTAGCAGCTTCGAGGTAATTTTGAGTTACATTTTATACAGTAGTTTATTGAGCTCTAAACTCATAAAACCCATCCAAATACAACAGCACCACTAACAATGCAAGTGTACCGAGACACTTCCTCAATGAAGTTACGCATCCCAACGTTCCTCGCACCTCCACCTCCACCTCCCTTAATAATACTACGCGTCTTTATTCTCCATAGTTACCTTACAATTTAAATCAAATCAAAAGCCGTTCTAAATCTTTTGTCATATCATTGTTCTAAATCAAAAACCATCAATGAGGCAAGACATAATCTTCAACTTCAAAAAACTAATTCTCACATATCATTACTTCAAATTTATAGGTAAGCTACATCTTCTACATGACTAAGTCTCAAACTAAAAAGAAAAAAAAAATGATTTTGTTTCTGCATAGTGAAACCATTAATGAGACAAACCATATCCCTTAACTTCCATCACATATTGCAATACAACTATCAATTGTACAACTTAATTCATAACCAAGATCGCTCTTTTGCAGCCATATAACAACAGTTCAATAGCAATAACAACAAATCAAAGGATTAAGCGTTAACGAACTAATCAAGAATCGAGACGGACCTGATTCAGCATCTGCTTCTTCTTTCTCTTGGTCCAAAACAAGATCCAGGTACCTCTCGGAATCGAGCTCGGATTTGGAAACGCCACCAGTGTCCTCGACGAACCTGAGCTTCTTAGAGCGGGGAGGGATCCGATCGAGGAGGTGGCGAACGTCGTAGCGGTCGATAAGAAGAGACTCGTCGCCGTTCCACGGCACGAGGGCCGCACGTGAGTTGACGAAGGAGGCGTTGGAGTCGTCGTCAAAGAGGAGGGCGTGGCGTCCTTCGATGTTGAGATCCATTTGAGAAGAAGATGCGACGAAAGAGGAGAGAGAAACCCTAGAATTTGTGGGAGGCAGAAGAAGGAGTTTTTGACTTAATAGGCCAATTTTTGAAAATATTTGCGATTATGGACCAGTTTCGAAACTATTTTGTGCATTCGTTGGCTATTTTGTGCCACGTGAGGCCGTTATTATCATTAACGACATCTTCATTTTGAGAGTCGCTAATAGGAATAGCGGCCTATATTTTAAAATGTTTGGAATTTTTTGTTTATTGTCACTATTCTCACTAGCGACCTTAATATATATGAGATAACTAATGAGATTAACAACCTCAAATAAATATATTGAGACACTTAGGTACTGTTCTTTTTTTGGCCTCTTACAAGAGGTTACCTCTTATAAGAGATTTACAGTAAGAGCCTTTTGTAAGAGCCTTTTTTTTAGGTATTTTTTTTATATAAAAATACCTCTTATAAGAACCTCTTATAAGAGATTTCTGTTCTTTTTTCACCTCTTATAAGAGCCTATATTATCCCAAAGTCTATATTACCCCAAAGTATAAAAGTAGAAAAGATAAGTTCAAATTACTAATATATAAACTAGTTTAATGGCAAGTTAAATTCACAACAACAAAAAAAAAAATTTTAAAAATTTGGGGTAAATGTATTGCAAATTTTCGACTTCATTATATCTTTTTGAGTTTGATAGTACATCATTTTATTCTAGTAATTTTTGCCCTCTAGGTTTCTATTTAGTTTATTTATTGTTATTTTTCTATTTAGCCTTAATGTTCTACATTATTTCTTTCTTTTTAATTTTTTTTTCATTAGGCTTTTTTTAGTTTGTTAAATTTGCTAAAATTGCTCATATTGTTTTTCTTTCGGTGTCTTGGGGGACAAAAATACGCTATCACGCCTATAAAAAGTTCATGTAATCACTGGATTAGATGCACATTGCTTACCATGGTCCCTATGATTTTTGGTCTCAAATCTCAATCCGCATTCTTAGTATTTGTTTTCAGTTTGTTCTTAATAAAATTTTAGTTTCATTAGATCTGGGCACAAAAAAGAAAAAGAAAAAGAAAAAAAAGGGAGAGAGAGAAAGAGAGACGAGAAAAAATTTAAAATTAAAAGATTTATGTACCCTAAACTCAAAACTTAGCAACTCGTGACTAGGATATTTGTGACTTCCAGTGCAGTTTACATTGACTCCTCAGTCCTCAATTTGAAGTCGAAAAATGCTAGCAGATGCATGGAGATGAGATATATAATACTGAAAAATAGAAACCTTCATCAACAATTATAATATAGACTTGGGGGTAATATAGACTTTTTAAGTGATAGAAGTCTTATAATAATTTGAAAGAGGTTACTAGAAGTCTTTTAGGCTTATAAGAGATTTTGGAAAAAAATATCTTATAAGTAAAAAAAGAACGCTAAAAAAACTCTTATAAGAGGTGGACCACCTCTTACAAGAGGTAAATCTCTAATAAGAGGAGGAAAAGAACACTACCTTAGCGTTTTTTAGAGAGTTTTTGTTTTTTTGAAAAAAAATATTTAAAATTGAGGTCGCTATTGAAAATAACGACCTTAGTATACTTCGGTTGTTATTCGCAATAACGACTTCAGTAGGAAACTCAATATCCCTGTTTTTTGTAAATTTGCAAAATTGTCACACATCCAGGGTCTCTATTCGGAATAACGATCTTAGTACAACAAATGTCTCTATTTGGAATAGCGACCTTAGTACAACTAATACCTCTATTCCGAATAGCGACCTTTGTACAACTAAGATCGTTATTCCGAATAGTGACCTCAGTTTTAAAAATAAATTGTTTGTTATTTTTTCAGAGAGCAAAAACTCTCTATAATTTACTAAGTGTTATAATACAGTTCATTAAAGGTCACTAATCTCATTAGTGACTTCATACATGCTTTGGTCGCAAATATAAATTGTGACATAAAAATAAATCCAAATATTTTAAAATATATACCGATATTTTCATTAGCGACTTTTAAAATTAAGAGGTCGTTAATTATAATAGTGACCGCTGCTGACGTGCCACAAAGTAATCCACGAACGCTAATAGTTCGAAATTGGCTTATAATCATAAATATTTTCGAAAAGTGGCCTATTACGGCAAAAATTCAAGAAGAAAGGGGCATGATGTGACTGATGTGGCGTTCTTCTGTAGCTCAGGATTTTACGTGTGCTGCGCACTATTTTATGTTTAAGAATAGTACAAATATTTGGGTACTACTAGTCACTTACCACATTCCATGCACTGGTAATTTACACGTCTGATGCACGTTTTAATATATATATATATGTGTGTGTGTGTGTGTGTGTGTGTGTGTTAAAAATCAATTAATGTGAATGTCTCTCCATTATCCCATTTTCTCCACTAACCCCATGATCTCCATGTTCTCCACTCACCATTTACTCCATGTTTGTCCTTTCAACTTCTTTTGTAAGCCTATAAATAGGCCTTTAGATGAATCATTTAGGAGTGCTAAAAAAAGAAAAGGAAATCATTTGAATACAAATTATACTCTATTCTCTTGTCTCTTTTACTTTCTAGCATCGTCTCCATTATTTTACAACACGTTATCAGCACGAGGCTCTACTTCAACTATTCGAGGTATTTTTTTTAATACTATTATAATATTAAGGTTACTATAACTAAGTATGCTCTACACTCGTCATTCATTTGGATCTTGTGTATCAGAAAAGTTATAGCATTTTTTTTATACTCATATTATAATATTAAGGTCACTATAACTAAGTATGCTCTACACTCGCCATTCATTTGGATCTTGTGTATCAAAAAAGTTATAGCATTTTTTTTATACTCATATTATAATATTAAGGTCACTATAACTAAGTATGCTCTACACTCGCCATTCATTTGGATCTTGTGTATCAGAAAAGTTATAGTTTGATCTAATTTTTTTTCTAATTGCATTTTTTATATATATACATATAGCTTCATCATGTCGAACCTTGTCAAGCTTGAATTTGAAGCTCTTGATATTACCGGCAAGAATTATTTGTCGTGGGTGTTGGATGCGGAGATCCATTTGGATGCTAAAAGTCTTAAGGAGACAATTGATGAATCAAAAGAAACATCCAACCAAGATAAGGCGAAGGCAATGATATTTCATCGTCATCACCTTCATGAGGGGTTGAAAGTTGAATACCTCACGGTCAAAGATCCTGCAGATCTTTGGAAATCACTGAAAGAGAGGTATGATCATCAGAAAACTGTGATTCTTCCGAAAGCACGTTACGACTGGATGCATCTCCGTTTTTAAGATTTTAAATCTGTTAGTGAGTATAACTCTGCTATTTTTCGAATCAGTTCACAAATAAAATTATTTGGTGAAACTGTTACTGATTCTGATATGATGAAAAAAACGTTATCCACGTTTCATGCATCTAATGTGCTATTGCAACAACAATACCGTGAAAAGGGTTTTACAAAATACGGAGATTTGATATCTTGTCTTCTTGTTGCTGAGCAAAATAATGAGTTATTGATGAAAAATCATGAGTCTCGTCCTACTGGCTCTGCTCCATTCCCTGAAGTGGATGTGATAGCATTCAATAATAATCGTGGTCGTGGTCGTGGCCGAGGCCGAGGACGTGGACGTGGATGAGGAAGAGGAAGAGGTTATTTCCCCGGTGGTCAAAGTAACCACAATGTTAGGGATGAATCACGAGGAAACAATAATGGTGGCATGAATAAGAAGATGAAGGAAAGCATCTGCCACCGATGCGGGATGCAAGGCCATTGGTCGCGTACTTGTCGTATTCCCAAGCATTTTGTTGATCTTTATCAAGAGTCGTTGAAGAACAAAGGAAAGAATGTTGAAGCAAATTTCATTGCTGACGACTCCAATGATTTCACCGAAGGCCTCGATGATTTGATGCACCTGGATGCAGCTGATTTCCTTATCCATCCTGAAGATGGAAGTGACCATAAGCGGTCAAGATGCTTATGATATTTGAAGTTTCTTTCAGCTTGTTATTTTGTTTTTATGTTTAAGTTTGCTATGAACTATGTTTTATTTCAGTTTGTTTCAGTTTTGTTAAAGTTTTTCTTTAGCTTAATTTTATTTTCAAATTAATGTCATTCTTCATTATTATTATATGCTTTATATTGCTTTCAAGTTTATTTATTCGCATTCTTTTTTCTCTTTCTTTATCTAGATTATGAATATGTATCAATCCAAGATCCAAGTTGGGGATATATGTCTTGTAGACAGTGCTACTACCCACACCATTCTTAAAGATAAGAAATATTTTTCTAATCTGAGAAATGATCAAGCACATGTCAATACCATATCAGGCTGTGAAAAGATAATTGAAGGCTCCGGAAGAGCAAATTTTATAATGCCAGAAGGCACAAAATTCATAATTGAAAATGCATTATTTTCGCCAAAGTCTCAAAGAAACTTATTAAGTTTTAAAGATATTCGTCTAAATGGATATCATATTGAGACTATGAATGAAAGAGGTATTGAATATCTTTGTATTACCTCAAATATGATGGGCAAAAGGTGTGTGTTAGAAAAATTATCAGCTTTCTCATCTGGATTGTATTATACAACTATAAGAATAGTTGAATCATATAATACAATAAATATGAAGTTTACAGATATATTTAAGGTTTGGCATGATCGGTTAGGTCATCCCGGTTCAACGATGATGCAGAAAATTATCGAGAAATCATGTGGTCATTCATTGAAAAACCAGAAGATTTTTCAATCCCATGAATTTCCTTGTGTTGCTTGTTCCAAAGGAAAGTTAATTACAAGGCCCTCACCAACCAAAATAAAGAACGAATCACTGTCATTTTCAGAACGAATTCATGGTGATATATGTGGTCCAATTCATCCCCCACGTGGACCGTTTCGGTATTTTATGGTTCTAATTGACGCATCAACTCGATGGTCACATGTGTGTTTATTATCATCTCGTAATTTGGCTTTGGCAAGATTACTTGCACAAATAATTCGGTTGCGGGCACATTTTCCTGATTATCCGATAAAGACAATTCGTCTTGATAATGTTGGTGAATTTACATCCCAATCTTTTATGAATTATTGTATGTCAATTGGGATAAAAGTGGAACATCCAGTAGCCTATGTTCACACTCAAAATGGTTTGGTAGAATCATTTATAAAACAGATCCAATGGATTGCTAGACCAATGCTTATGAAATCAAATCTCCCTGTTTGGGCCTGGGGACATGCTGTTTTACATGCAGCACAACTTATACGCATCCGGCCAACCAGTTATAATGATAATTCTCCCTTACAATTGGTTCATGGTCAGGAACCAAATATTTCCCATTTACGAATTTTCGGATGTGCGGTATATGTCCCAATTAATCCACAATATCGTACAAAAATGGGACCTCAAAGGAGGACGGGAATATATGTTGGGTATGAATCTCCATCTATAATCAAGTATATTGAACCGACAACTGGAGATTTGTTTACTGCAAGGTTTGCAGATTGTCACTTTGATGAATCACTATTCCCAACATTAGGGGGAGATAATAAACAGTTGGAAAAAGAGATTTCATGGAATGAATTATCATTGAAATGTTTAGATCCTCGAACAAAAGAAAGTGAATTAGAAGTTCAAAGGATAATTCATTTGCAAGGTATTGCAAATCAACTGCCAGACGCATTTACTGACCACAAAAGAATAACAAAATCTCATATTCCAGCTGTAAATGCTCCTATCAAAATTGATGTCCCTGAAGGACAACCTATAATTGCTAGTGAGTCTAAGGCACGCTTGAAGCTTGGTAGACCACTTGGTTCCAAAGATAAATATCCTCGAAAAAGAAAAGGAGCAAATAACCATGATTGTCAAATCGAGGATGTCTCTCCAGAAGAGACCATTGACATAGTTAATAATGAAGAGAATCAGGTACCTGAAATTAATGAAAATGAAGAGATCTCGATTAACTATATCATTACGGGAAGAAGATGGGACCGGAATAATATAATTGTCGACAATATTTTTGTATATAATATAGCGCGCGATATCATAAATGAAAACGAGGATCATGAACCTACCTCTGAGGAAGAGTGTAGAAATAGAAATGATTGGCCAAAATGAAAAGAGGCAATTAAGTCTGAATTAGACTCGTTTGAAAAACGAGGAGTTTTTGGATCTGTAGTCCGAACACCAAAAGAGATCAAACCAGTAGGCTATAAATGGGTATTTGTACGAAAAAGAAATGAACGAAATGAGATTACTAGATATAAAGCACGACTTGTCGCACAAGGTTTTACCCAGATGCCTGGTGTTGATTACGAAGAGACATATTCTCCTGTGGTGGATGCAATAACATTTCGATATTTGATATGTCTAGCAGTGCATGAAAGACTTGAAATGCGTCTCATGGATGTGGTCACGGCCTATTTGTATGGTTCATTAGACCATGATATATATATGAAAATCCCTGAAGGATTTAAAGTGCCAGAAGCACATAATAATAATTCCCGGGAAATTTACTCAGTTAAGTTAAATAAAGCATTATATGGATTAAAACAATCAGGACGGATGTGGTATAACCGTCTGAGTGAATTTTTAATAAAAGAGGGTTATAATAATGATCCTATATGCCCATGTGTGTTTATAAAAGGTTTAGGATCAAAATTTGTTATAATTGTTGTATATGTTGATGATTTAAATATCATCGGAACTCCTGAAGAGTTATTACAAGCTGTGCAATGTTTAAAGAGAGAATTTGAAATGAAAGATCTTGGAAAAACAAGATATTGTTTAGGTCTTCAAATTGAACATTTGAAAGATGGGATTTTCTTGCATCAATCCACTTATCTGGAAAAAGTACTTAAAAGGTTTTACATGGATAAAGCTCATCCCTTAAGTACTCCCATGGTAGTGAGGTCATTAGATGTTAATAAAGATGTGTTTAGACCTCGTGAGGAACATGAAGAACTAATTGGTCCTGAAGTACCATATCTTAGTGTCATTGGAGCATTGATGTATCTTGCTAACAATACACGTCCTGATATATCTTTTGCGGTAAATTTATTGGCAAGATATAGTTCCTCACCAACTCGAAGACATTGGAATGGTGTAAAACATATATTTAGATATCTTCGAGGGACCATGGATATGGGCCTGTATTATTCTAACCTGTACAAATCAGATTTAATTGGGTATGCAGATGCAGGATATCTATCTGATCCACATAAAGCCCGATCTCAATCAGGATATGTGTTCACCTGCGGAGGAACAACAATTTCATGGCATTCTACAAAGCAAACACTAGTAGCAACTTCAACTAATCATGCAGAAATATTGGCAATCCACGAGGCAAGTCGTGAATATGTTTGGTTGAGGTCGATATCTCAATATATCCGGAGAACGTGTGGCATTTCAGTCGATAAAGATATCCCCACAACCTTATTTGAAGATAATACATCATGCATAGCTCAGCTAAAGGATGGCTACATCAAAGGTGATAAAACGAAGCATATCTCACCAAAGTTCTTCTTCACTCATGATCTTCAACAAAAGGGTGAAATAAGTGTTCAGCAGATAAAGTCAAGTGAGAATCCAGCAGATTTGTTCACTAAGGCTCTACCCACGACAACATTTGAAAAGATGGTAAACATGATTGGGATGCGTCGTTTGAAAGATCTAAAAGGATGATCTTTTCAGGGGGAGAAAAGATATGCACTGCACTCTTTTTCCCTTCATCAAGTTTTGTCCCATTGGGTTTTCTTGGTAAGGTTTTTAATGAGGCAGTATCGAAGCATATTCTTATCCATAATTACGAGACATTCAAGGGGGAGTGTTAAAAATCAATTAATGTAAATGTCTCTCCATTATCCCATTTTCTCCACTAACCCCATGATCTCCATGTTCTCCACTCACCATTTACTCCATGTTTGTCCTTTCAACTTCTTTTGTAAGCCTATAAATAGGCCTTTAGATGAATCATTTGGGAGTGCTAAAAAAAGAAAAGGAAATCATTTGAATACAAATTATACTCTATTCTCTTGTCTCTTTTACTTTTTAGCATCGTCTCCATTATTTTACAACAATATGGTTTTTAAAGTAAAAATTTAACTTAAACTATCCCATTATACTCTTAAATATAGATATTAGAGACAAGTCATACCCTATGCAAATTGCACAGATTAAAATATTTTTGAGAGAGTCATAAAATTATATATAACTAAATAATTTAGAAATGCCCCTTCAACTTTTTCATGATGGAATTTTATATACACTTAAGAATATGCATAAAACATTAATAACAACATAAAATAAGTTTATATGATTCTAGATCTTAATCATGTTGCAAAAGTGCTTTAATATAAAATCCTAAATCATGAAACTGTAGATCTTTGCTAAATCAAAGGAAGAAGAACATTAAAAGTGGAAGCACTAACCTGAAGCCATTGATGGAGATTGTGCAGAGGGTTTGGATCTTCTTATATGATACGCACTTCTATGAGAGGCCGTCTTTCTATTCTTCTGTTGGTGGGATGACAGATGGAATAAGAAGATGCGTATATATAGGGGACCATAACCCTAATTGATAATTATTGATTTCCAATTTTGCCCATCACAAAATAAGAAATTTACTTTGCGGTCTCTACGCGTGTTATATCACACTTTAAACTATATGCTTTTAACCCATTACTTAATCTTGATTAGATCACTTTAATTTGGGTTAGACTTTAGAATAGCAATTATACATTTAGTCACATATGTGAGCCCACATAAATTATTTTCCAACAATCTCCCACTTGAGCTACATATGTTACTCCTTATAAATGTACATACTTTATGAGTTCAAAATTTTGCTATTATAACCAAAAGCATAACCAAACAACCTCGTCCATTAATCATGTAAATAAGGATCAAAGCAATTTTCGTTATATTTATCGTAACTAAATTCATCAATGGTCACATATATCAACATAATCAAATGACATAGATCAAGTGTGAATGTGTAGCATGGAAATTTCATGCAATGTGATCTATACACATGCCTATTTCCAACTGGTCCTCTTTAAAACTTAAGTGAGGTTAGAACCAAAACATGACAAATGAGTGAGAAAACTGAATTCTTTATTTCTGATCAGAAAATAACCAAATGTATAAATGTCTCACACAACATAATGCAAATAAAATACAAACTCTCACTAAATCATGATATCCTCAAATAATACAACATCCATATGAGCAGTATGCTCATAAAGACCTTGGGTGGTAATCCCTTTGTGAGCGGATTCGCTATCATGGAGTTTGTTCCAATGTGATCTATGGACATCTGTCCACTTTGCACTCTTTCTTTCACAACTAGGAACTTTATGTCAATATGTTTCAACTTTGTCGAACTCCTATTGTTGTTGGAATACATCACTGCTGACTTATTGTCACAAAATAACTTGAGTGGTCTTTCTATATTTTCCAAAATGCTCAACCCAGTGACAAAATTCCGCAGCCATATTCCATGATTCGATGCCTCATAGCATGCTACATACTCTGCTGCCATAGTGGAAGAAGCTATAAGTGTCTGTTTGACACTTTTCCAGGATATAGCTCCTCCAGTTAACAGGTAAATATAGCCTGATGTAGACTTTTGCTATCTTGGCACCCTAGTGAAATCAGAATCAGAATACCTTACGACTTCCAAATAATCTGATTTCCTATATGTGAGCATGTAGTCTTTTGTTCTCTGAAGATACCTCATGACCCTCTTGGCTGCTATCCAACGGTCCATACCAGGTTTTCTTAAATACCTGCCTAACATCCCAACAATGTACGCAATATCCGGACGCGTACATACTTGAGCATACATTAGACTCCTAATAGCTGATGTATAAGGGATCTTTTGTATTTCCTGAATTTCAAGGTTACTTTTAGGACACTGATTGAGAGTAAATTTGTCTCCTTTAGCAACAAGGGTATCACCTGGTCTACAATCTTACATGCCAAACCTTTTGAGTACTTTATCGATGTATCCCTTTTGTGATAATCCTAGAATACCTCGAGAACGATCTCAGTGTATCTGAATTCCTAATACAAAAGAGGCATCCCCAAGATCCTTCATCTCAAAATGCTTGGACAGAAACCTTTCAATTTCATGCAATAAATCTATATCATTAGTGGCAAGCAATATGTCATCGACATATAGAACTAGGAATATATGCTTACTCCCACTGAACTTGTGATACACACAATCATCAACTACATTCATCTCAAAACCAAATGAGATAATTACTTGATGAAACTTGTGGTACCATTGACGAGGAGCTTGCTTGAGTCCATAGATGGATTTTGTCAATTTGCAAACCACATTCTTAAGCTATGATATAATAAACTGGTTTGAATACTTATTTCTTAATTTAAAGCATTAAATACATTGGTCATTTCATAAATATCTGATTAATACTACCCCTTTTTGATTCGATAAAATATGATCAGAATGCTATATTTAACTCCAAGTCGGAACTAAACTTTAGAACAGAGAATGCAACACCATAAGAACATATTCTGGATCGTGGAGACCATGACTAAGCTTTCTCGAAGTAAATAACAAATGTGTTTATAACACCCAACATTAAGAATATTGTCACCTAATCTCTTAGTTTTGATCTGTTTTCTCTTTATACAGTCTACACAAACATCAAAGTCTTGTGAAGTCCTGGGATTCCAAAATGTCATCAGACATAAGACGCTCAACTCTACGTATTGAGATATGACCTAAGCACTTATGCCATAATGACGCCTAATTTTCTTTATTTAATTTACGTTTAGCACCACGTAACTCTACATGCAAGGTTTCATTATAGGATGCAACTGTTTCAAACAAATAAAGATTGTCATAAGCATTCAAATAACCAGTTCCAACAAGATTCAAATTTAAAGACAAACTAAACTGATTGTTTCCAAATGAACAATAATAACCAACTTTGTCCAACAAAGAAACATAAATTAAATTTCGTCTAAAAGACAAAATAACAAAAGTGTCTTTCAAATCCAAATAAGAAACCAGTTCCTAATAACAACCTAAAATGCCCAACTGCTTCCACTTCTACCGATTATCGCCCACGAAGATGTGTCTTTCACTATCATTTGGCTTCCGGCAGCTCAGGCAACCCTTTCTTTGCACGCCATGCGTGATATTTAGTACATTTCTTTTTCATATGTCCGGACTTGTTACAAAAGAAACAACTTTCTGTATCTTTATGTTGTTTCTTTTGAGCTGGTTCCTTAGCTTTTTCATCCTCATATTTCCTCTTCTTGTCCTTATCCTTAGAGGCTTCGACCAGATGAGCACTTTCAGTCTTATCTTGTTTCAACCTTTCTTCCTCTTGCACACAGCGAGAAATGAGCTCATTTAGAGTCCATTTTTCCTTTTGACAGTTGTAACTGATCTTGAATTGATTAAACTGTGCAGGAAGTGATACCAAAACCATCAGCACAAGCAAGTCCTCAGGAAATTCAAACTTGAGTGCCTTAAGTCTTGAAACAACATGATACATTTCCATAATGTACTCCATTATATTTCCTTGACCCTTATACTTCATAGACATCAAAGAAGTCAGAAGTGTAGTCATTTCAGCCTTATTGTTTTTAGCAAAACGTTTCTCAATTTGATCGAGAAAATCTTTGGCCTTAGTAATCCCATCGGATTCTGTGTCCCTAAAGGCTTTTGGAATGCTGTGTTTCATAATCATTAGACTCATGCGATTTGAACGATCCCACCTCTCAAATACCCTTTTATCATCAGGAGTGCTTTCCGCAGTGAGAGATGGAGGTTGTTATTCCCTTAATGCATGGTCTAATTCCATACAGCCAAGTGTTATCAGTAAGGTCGCTTTCCAATCCTTGAAATTTGTCTCATTAAGCATGGGAATAGAATTGATGTTAGCAGTTATTGAGGCAGCAGAAGATATACTAGCTGAATAGAGAACAAAAAAATAAACAAAATAAGCTCACAAGAGAATCTATATAAAATAATAAATTCAAATAATGGTTAATCCCATCTCAAGATACTAGGCACAACGTTAATATCAAGTCTTTGGACAGTAACATTAACTGTAAGAGGTACTCTTGTTGTTGTAATCAAATATTGATAATAAATCCTGTCAAATAATAAGTCATTCTTTGGACTGACTTATTGTTCACATGGAATACCTTATAATTGTCACATATTTATTACCACAAATGTGTATGAAATTCGGCCAAATATCAACTTACCTTTGGGTCAGTTAATAAACGCATGAATTACAAACACACAATCATCTTGATATTTTAAATAAATTAATCTACACAAAAGAGGTCATTTTGGCAACATTTTGTTTCAATTGATCTATTCAAAATATTAGACATTCATAAGAAAACCGAAACCATAATTTGAATTTAATTGTTTCCCAAAATTTTATCTTTTTTCTTAATTTTTGTAATTTTACTTTATTTTAGATGGGTGATGTCAAGATAATATCTATTAAAAAAAGATTAAAAAAACATAACAGAAAATGTGATGAATATCTATCTGAAATAATAACATAACTATAACTGAACCATATCTATCTACTGTTTTGATAATATCAAAAGATAGGATTAAACAAAATATTAATAGAAATTAAAATTCTTAAATATCACATCTCCTTAATTCTGTGAGCACGGAAACCCAAACCCGGGCCCATGCCTACGTCAGCAACAGTGGCAGCATTTGTTGCCTTCACATATCGGGCGGGCCCCACTGAAGCCACGTCGGCAGCTGCTTAACAGCAGCCCCCCCATCCGGACCGGCCCCACCCCCAATCTGCCACACACACCAACACTGCCTTCTTCACAACCGGGAGGGCCCCCACCGTACAATCAAATTTCCAAACAATCCCCTTTATAGAAATCTTTTATTGGGCAACTATCTAATTAATTATGTATATAACTAAATCCAATATCAAAAACCACATCAAGATTCAAAACCATATCTGAAGCCATCCCGTGGCCCCCACCCCCATGTGCAATTAGATTTATCAAAATCACATCTTAAAACCAACATTAATTATATCCATATATGAATAATCTTTATCAAAAACATAATTAGTTACAAACTAACCAAGATGCTTAGTATGATTTGAGAACTAATCAGCAAAGTAATCATGATTTGACTGAAAACTGAAAACTAAGTATGATAAATTAATCTTTTGTTATGGCAACTGTACGTTATTATATTTACAAACCAAGTATCATGGTATCATATCTACTGGACGTTGTCAACAAATATCAACTAAAATATTATAACTAAGGATACTGTCAACCGAATATTATAACTAATTGATTAATTGCTTATGATAATCACAGACTTTTAGATAATCATGTTGAACATTAAAAATCTTGTTAACAGATGATTATAACGAAAATCCATCCAGAATATTAAACAATATCAACATCAACATTCAGATTCACTGAACTCATAGATCGAAAAGATTAGTCGGTCTAACAATTAGCCTTTACATATCCAAATTCAATTAATTTAATTATTGAATCTAAATCTTTAGAAGACAAAACCATAAAAGGAAGATCAAAAGAAAACCCTAATCTCCAATTTCCTTTAAACAATAAACCCTAAATTTTCTTCAATTAATTCAACAAAGATGACTCTGATACCAATTGATGGAATTTTATATACACTTAAGAACATGCATAAAACATTAATAACAACCTAAAACATGTTTATATGATTCTAGATCTTAATCATGTTGCAAAAGTGCTTTAATATAAAATCCTAAATCATGAAACTATAGATCTTTGCTAAATCAAAAGAAGAAAAACATTAAAAGCGGAAGCACTAACCTAAAGCCATTGATGGAGATTGTGCAGAGAGCTTGGATCTTCCTATATGATACGTCCTATATGATACGCACTTTTATGAGAGGCTGTCTCTCTATTCTTCTGTTGATGGGATGACAGATGGAATAAGAAGATGCGTATATATAGGGGACCACAACCCTAATTAATAATTATTGATTTCCAATTTTGCCCATCACAAAATAAGAAATTTACTTTACGGTCTCTACACATGTTATATCACACTTTAAATTATATGCTTTTAACCCATTACTTAATCTTGATTAGATCACTTTAATTTGGGTTAGACTTTAGAATAGCAATTATACATTTAGTCACATATGTGAGCCCACATAGATTATTTTCCAACATTTCGATCACAATATAATTAAAAATGACAAATATACAAATTAACCGATTCACACTTCCAAACCAAACCAACATAATTTTATATTTCTATTCAATTTAAAGGAAAGAAAAAAAAAATCGAATACTTACCGACGTTGAGCTGTGGCTCTTCTCAGACTCCTTAATGTACTCTGCTATCTTCTTTTTAACCGTATGCTTCTTAACTGCCTTCCCTCTTAAATCAAGTATTCTCTTTCAAAATAAATATAATCAACATTAGAAATACATGGAGGGAATAGTTATATCAAAAGACGACAAATGTATAAATTACCAATTCACGTTTTCAAACCAACACCATTTTATATTTTCTATTCAGATGGAAAGAAACCCCAAAATTCTCGATGTGTGTAACATTCCAACAATTCCAGTACCAAACATAGGTAAACCCTAAATTTAGATATACCAAAAAATAGGTAATTTAAAAAATCAGTTGCAATATTGTCGGCTTTCTCCATCCTAAAGCTTGCTTGCAAAAACTCATTGTCTGCATTGTGTGCGAAGTTTCTCAATATTTACCTCCAATTGTTCTATGTTACTCCTTATTTGTGCATCTTCAAGATGATTAAACCACAAAACACACATACAATACTACAATTCACCAAAACTTTTCAAAAAAATAAAAAATGTAGAAAAGATGATATTAACTCTCTACCATTCAAAAACTAAAACCATCACTTTTAACTTCCTACAAAAGGTAAAACAAATCTCATTTATCATATATAGCCACAAATTTTGAAATTTATACTTACATAGAGTAAAAAACTCCACCCAATTATTTAATTTTAAACAATAATGTAACTAACATAAAATTAAAGCAAAATTACATAAATACACATGAAAAGAGAAACCCTTTTCGAGTCATATTGCATAAAGTTTTGAAAGACTTGTAGATACTCTTAGCATCACTGTAACCCCCATTTCCGATTATACAGATTTGTATTTTATTTTCTTCGTACTGCTGTATTTTAATTTTTTCGTATTTCTCCTTGTTCTTTTAAACCTTACTGCATATGATATGGCTAAAAATAGGATTAAATCGGGACCGTTCACATCGGAGACGAATCTTAAAGCTCAGGGGTAAAACGGTAATTTCACCTACTAACGGGTCCGAAGCGGGTACTGGGTCTCCTTCTCACAGATCCAATAACCCGCGAACGGATCCACCTCAACTGGGTACGGGTCCCGACCCGATACAAACCCAGTCCGACATGATAGAATTAGGGTCTCTGATTGAACCAAATCAACGAGCCTGATTCGCTATTATCCTCTCACGGGGAATTAAGGGATTACATTCCTAATCTGATTACGAGAATTTTACGCCTTATCAGATCACAGGAATCACATTCCTAATCTGATCCCAACGGCGACTATAAATACCCCCCACCGACCACTGTTACAGGTTAATCACTCTTTTACCAACTTAAGCTATTTCTTAATCATCACTGGTTACTGACAAGAGCGTCGGAGGGTGCGTCGCCGGGATCAACCCCGGTGTATCGCACTTCCTTGCAGGTGTACGGCGGGAGTCAGCAGCCCAACTCAGACGAACAGGTTCGGATCTGCTATTCAGGTTTTTCCACGAACCCACAAATTCTATCAGTTTACCCCCACACCAGATTCAGCGGTAACTGATTGGCGCCGTCTGTAGGAAACATACGAATAGCAGCCTCCCCTCTTCCCGTTGGTCAGATCTCCTCCAGCCATGCCTCCTAGGAAAGTAAGATCCAGAGGGTCCAACCGTGGACCCAATCCCATTGATCAGTAAGAGGTAGTCCCCATCCAACCTGCTCAGCAGTAGGGGCAACTTCCTCTCCAAGCGGAAGACCCTCTTCAACAAGATCAGCCTCCTTTTCAGAATCAGCAACCTCCTAAGGGTCCCGCCGGTTCGCAGAATGCCAGTGCGGGGGCTTCGCGTCCCAACCCGCAGAAGCAACCCCTCCATCAGGACCGCATTTCGGTACACAATGCCTCTTCGGATTCTATAGCCTCCCACAATCCTCGAGTTTCCGACCTCTGCAATACCATCCTCAATCGGTAGAAGGATGAGGATCTTCGCCGTCGTCTGGACGAAAAGCGGGCCCGAGAGGGAGCCTCCTGCCAACAGCGTCCGAATGAGCGATCTCCTCACCGCCGAGACTACAGAAGGTCCCTTACCCGAAGAGGGATGAAAGAGTCCCCCGAACACCATAGGAGAAGACCTCATTCCCCTGCCGGTCGACAACATCCGAGGAACGATGAGGCACCCATCACCCGTGCTGAGTTCCAGCAGTTCCAAGCGACGGTGTTGCAAGCCCTCAACCTCCGACCCAACAATAACAATGCTCAGAGGGCTCCTACCCCTCCACGGGTCCAAAGTTCTCGCCATCGGTCCATAACTCCTCCTCCGGCTCTTAGCAACCAACAACACATGCCTAGCCCTGGCCGCTCCCAGAGCTACCGTCATCGCTCCCCTTCCTATGAAGACGAGTCCAGAGGCTCGTTTGACTATCGTCGAAGGGACGATGCTCTCTACCGCCGTCTCCACGAGATGGAGAGGCGCATTGGCCGAATAGACAAGGATGAGGAGTTAAGAGGAAGGACCATCCTCCCGAGCAGACCTCCCTTCTCCTGGACCATCATGGAAGATCCTATCCCAAGAGGTTTCGAACCCCCGCAGTTCGAAACTTACTCGGGGGAGTCGGACCCCGTGGACCACATCGAAAGCTTTAAGACCCTCATGCTAATCCACCAAGCTTCCGATGCTTTGCTGTGCAAAATCTTTCCCGCCACTCTTAAGGGTTCGGCTCGGGAGTGGTACTCCCACCTCGCCCCATCTTCCATATTCTCCTTCGAGCAATTCGAGATCCTCTTCATCACTCATTTTGTGAGTAGCAAACACTCGGAGAAGACCAACATCTCGTTACTCCAGCTCCGCTAGGAGAAGGGAGAGAAGTTGAGAGACTATGTGAGGAGGTTAACTGCAGAAGTGAGATCCATCGCTTCCCTTGATCAGCCTGTTGCAGCGGCCGCCTTCCAATCGAACGTCCTCAACTCTAGCCTTTGCTCCTCCCTTGCCAAGAAGCCCCCACATAATTTTGCCAACCTCCTTAGGAGCGAGAAGTACATTCGGGCTGAAGAAGCCGAGAATCTCCCGGGCTTTGAGGAGACATCTTCCGGGAACAAACGGAAGAGCACAAGCGAAGAGGGGTCCCAAAAATCCCAGAAGGACGGCAATGGACAGCGTCGCCCGACTCCTCGGTTTGAGAAGTTCACCCCCCTAATTGCCAATATATCAGAAGTCCTTATGGAGGTGGACAAGGAAGGGCTCCTCCGCGCTCCCCCGAGAATGAATACACCTGGCAAGAAGAGGAACAAGGATAAGTGGTGCCGCTTTCACAGGGACCACAGCCACGACACGGATGATTATCGGGCTCTTAAGGAGAAAATCGAAGAACTCATACAGCGGGGGCACCTGATCAAGTTCGTCCAAAAAGAGGGGGGGCCGAGCTTCCCCCATGAGGAGCCAACAAACGAACCGAAGGGCCTGCCGAGCTTTAAGATTCAGAATCTCCCAGCTCCTCCCAAGAGCTTCTTCTACATGGATTCTCCCGCAACTTACTAAACTTTAACAACGGGTTCGGAGTCCAACACTTGGCTCGATTCTGCTTCAAATAACTTGCTCTTCAGCAGGTTAGAAGTGGTTCGCCATTCGGAATTGCTCCCACAGCCGTTGAACAACTCTACCGATGGTTCGGAGTCCAACACTTGGCTCGATTCTGCTTCAAGTAACTTGCTCTTCAGCAGGTTAGAAGTGGTTCGCCATTCGGAATTGCTCCCACAGTCGTTGAACAACTCTACCAATGGTCCGGAGTCCAACACTTGGCTCGATTCTGCTTCAAATAACTTGCTCTTCAGCAGGTTAGAAGTGGTTCGCCATTCGGAATTGCTCCCACAACCGTTGAATCCCTCAAACGACGAGTTCGGAGTCCAACACTTGGCTCGATTCTGCTTCAAATAACTTGCTCTTCAGCGAGTTAGAAGTGGTTCGCCATTCAGAATTGCTCCCACAACCGTTGATTCTCTCACATAAGCAGCGAGCTCGGAGCTAAAGCTCTCCCCTAGAGTTGCTCCTCACACCCGTCTCACAAATGGCTCTCTTCCAGAGCCGAGCTCTTCACCCCGCTCGCCTCCGAAGCGGACCTTTTCTCAACGAGTTCGGAGCTCACAACTCTCTCCTAGAGTTGCTCCTCAAACTCATCTCACAAATGGCTCTCTTCTAGAGCCGAGCTCTTCACTCTGCCCGCCTCCGAAGCGGACCTCTTCTCAACGAGTTTGGAGCACAACTCTCTCATAGAGTCCCTCCTCACACTCGTCTCACCGAGCTCTTCAACCCGCTCGCCTCCGAAGCGGACCTCTTCTCAACGAGTTCGGGGCTCACAACTCTCTCATAGAGTCCCTCCTCACACTCGTCTCACCGAGCTCTTCACTCCGCTCGCCTCCGAAGCGGACCTCTTCTCAACGAGTTCGGAGCTCACAACTCTCTCCTAGAGTTGCTCCTCAAACTCATCTCACAAATGGCTCTCTTCTAGAGCCGAGCTCTTCGCTCCGCCCGCCTCCGAAGTGGACCTCTTCTCAACGAGTTTGGAGTACAACTCTCTCATAGAGTCCCTCCTCACACTCGTCTCACCGAGCTCTTCACCCCGCTCGCCTCCGAAGTGGACCTCTTCTCAACAAGTTCCGGGCTCACAACTCTCTCATAGAGTCCCTCCTCACACTCGTCTCACAGAGCTCTTCACCCCGCTCGCCTCCGAAGCGGACCTCTTCTCAACGAGTTCGGAGCTCACAACTCTCTCCTAGAGTTGCTCCTCAAACTCATCTCACAAATGGCTCTCTTCCAGAGCCGAGCTCTTCACTCCGCTCGCCTCCGAAGCAGACCTCTTCTCAACGAGTTCGGAGCTCACAACTCTCTCCTAGAGTTGCTCCTCAAACTCATCTCACAAATGGCTCTCTTCCAGAGCCGAGCTCTTCACTCCGCTCGCCTCCGAAGCGGACCTCTTCTCAACGAGTTCGGAGCTCAAAACTCTCTCCAAGAGTTGCTCCTCAAACTCATCTCACAAATGGCTCTCTTCCAGAGCCGAGCTCTTCCCTCCGCTTGGATGCCGAGCAAGTGCCGATCCGACCCCAACATCAAAGAGCCCGGTCGGCTAACCGAGCAAGTGCCCATCCGAGCCCCAAAACGGAGAAAAATCACTTTTCCCTCAACATTCATGTAAGATCTCGATCGGACGGCCCAGATCTTTCCAGCGTCGCTAAACGACAAGATAGTGTTTTCTTGGGAACTGAGCCCGTCTCGTGATTCGCGCCACGATCGTGATCAACCGTCCAGATCGAGCCACGTAGCTCGGATCTACCATTCAAGCTACTGCCCCACCGAGCTGCAAAATGGCCAAAAATTTGCCTCAAAATCCGTGCTCGGATTCGCCGAACAAGAAGCCAAAAAAAAATTTTGGAGAACAGGGTCGGGTTCGGACCCGTTAGGGTCCCAAACCCGAACCCCTTCCCTTCTTCTTCTCCATACTCCCGCCAAAACAAAGGCCCATAAAAAAAAAAACAACAACAAAACGAACTCTTCTCTTCTCCACCGTGCGACCAAACGAACCGGAGGAAGAAGAACCCAACTCCGAGCTCGCCCTTCGTCGAGCTCGCCAAGGTTGAGGTCCTCGCCTCCCTCTCCGACCTGTCGAAGCTTCAACTGGCCAAGGAGCAACTCTGAGCTTCAACCCTTTTTATTCTTTCAATGGAAAAGGAAATAATGGATTTGAAATCGTTGTTACAGCAAGAGTCAGTGTTGAGACAACAAGAGCATCTTCGTCCCTCTCCTCGTATTCGAGCTCTGAGCGTAATGTCGAGCCGAACCCCTCCACGGCGCGAGCTCCTGACATTGCCAAGCTCCTTCTCCGAGCTCGAACCCACTCCACCTGTCGAGGCTCCGAAGCATCGAGCTCCACGCCGCCCCACTTCACCGGGCTCCATGTTCGCCATTACAAAGCTCCGTCACCCCGAGCTCCCCTACAGTCAAGCCCCTTCGACTGCAAGCTCCGCGGAGCTCGAGCTCGCCTCTCACTGAACTCGTCGAACAGCTCGTCGCTGAGCTCCTCCTTCCCTATCAACGAGCTCGCCAACGTCCACAAAGTGTCGCCGAACGTCCCTCACCAAGCTCACCTCCACCGAGCTCCTCCTCCATCAAGCTCCACTTCGGCGAACTCCACACCCCGTCACCTTCTTCTCCTTCAGTTTTTTACGCCCAAAAGCCCCATCAATGCGTTCTCCTCCTCGACGAGCGGCGCATCACCGAGCTCGCGTCGTCGAACTTTTCTCTTCGCCGAGAACTCAACTCCGAACTCACGAGCTCGCCAAGGTCGAGGCCGTCGCCGACCTCCACCATCTCCCATGTCGAGCTCCTTCATCAGCAATCTCCATTATCCATGCTTCGCCACGGCCGAGCTCCAACACCGACAGCTCCTTCAACTCCGAGCTCATCCAAGCTCTCGAACTGTCGAGCTCGCCGCAGTCGGAGTCGTCCAATGGCGAAGCCCCCGCGTTCGCCGCTCACTCCTCGTCGACTCCGTTGCTCGCCTCGACCCTGCGTGAGCTGCGCGGCGGCGAATGGAAAAAAGGTTGGAGAAGGAGATGAAGAAGGAGAGGCGAAGAAGAAAAGAACGAAACGAAGAAAGAAGAGAAAGAAGCGGAGAAGAAAGAAAAAAAAAAATCACCTCCCGGTCGGCTGACCGAGTAAGTCCCCATCCGAGCTCCAAAAATGGAGAAAAAAGCCGCCGAGCGACTACGACCGTTGGATCTTCCAGAAATTCGCGCTTCTGGTGATGGACGGTCCAGATCGCGCCACGTGCGCTAAACGACAAGATAACGATTTTTTGGGAAACGCGCCTCCTCGAGATTCGTGCCGGGATCCGACGGCACAGATCGCGCCACGTGTTAGGTAATATTTAATTTATTTATTTATTTATTTAATTGTTTTAATTATTTAAAAATTCCGAAAAAATATTTAAAAAATCGAAAAAAATTAATTAAAATTCTAAAAAATAATTATTAATTCAGAAAAATTATTTTAAAATTCTGAAAAAATAATTATTAAATTAGAATAATTAATTAATATTTTCGATAATTAATTATTTAATTCGGAAAATGAATAAAAAATTCAAAAAAATGAGAAAAAATTCAGAAAAATCTGGAAAAATCACCAAAAATCCAGAAAATTCTGAGAATATTTTTGGGCATTTTACAAGCTCAGAATAACACCGTTACACCCCAAGTAAGATCCAAAACTCCCTTAAGAACACCGATAAAATCCCGTACGCCATTAGAACAGTAAAACTACTCCTTAAAGACTGAAAAACTCAGTCTCTAGGAGTGGGGGACTCGTGATATGGCTAAAAATAGGATTAAATCGGGACCGTTCACATCGGAGACGAATCTTAAAGCTCAGGGGTAAAATGGTAATTTCACCTACTAACGGGTTCGAAGCGGATACTGGGTCTCCTTCTCACAGATCCAATAACCCGCGAACGGATCCACCTCAACTGGGTACGGGTCCCGACCCGATACAAACCCAGTCCGACAGGATAGAATTAGGGTCTCTGATTGAACCAAATCAACGGGCCTGATTCGCGACTATCCTCTCACCGGGAATTAAGGGATTACATTCCTAATCTGATTACGAGGATTTTACGCCTTATCAGATCACAGGAATCACATTCCTAATCTGATCCCAACGGCGACTATAAATACCCCCCACCGACCACTGTTACAGGTTAATCACTCTTTTACCAACTTAAGCTCTTTCTTAATCATCACTGGTTACTGACAAGAGCGTCGGAGGGTGCGTCGCCGGGATCAACCCTGGTGTATCGCACTTCCTTGCAGGTGAACGGCAGGAGTCGGCAGCCCAATTCCGACGAACAGGCTTGGATTCGCTATTCAGGTTTTTTCACGAACCCACAAATTCTATCTGTTTACCCCCTCACCAGATTCAGCGGTAACAGCGTACATTCGATGGTTATTATTATTTTATCAAACCCATTTCACCCTATAGTTTATTAAATTCCTAGTTCATTCTAGAATTATTTATTTTATTTTCTAGCCCAATCTATTTTAATTGCAATTATTTTCTTATATCCTAGTCACTTTACAATCTTTTCTTGTTGTGAAGCCCAACCCAAATAATTTATCCCCTATCTTATTTCCATGTGTAACCCATATCCAGAAGCCCACACCAACCCAACAATGCATAGCTAATTCCCAAACCCTTTTATCTTCTATAACCTCCATAACACCCCCCCTCCCAATTGCACTCAATTATAACATATTAAACCAAATTCATAACCTACCCCACTAACCCTAAATCAATTACCTATTAAATCACCCCCATCATATTATAATAATAACATATTATTATTAAATTCCCCCACTCTCTCTCTCTCTCCCGGTCTCTCTCTTTCTCTTTCTCTCCCTCCTTCTTCGATCGACCACCGAAACAAACCCCTCTCCACTGCCGCTCACCCCCTCACCTCTGAGCTCCTTCGAACGCCAATCGTCGACCACCCCCTCGTCGCCATCGGCCTCCATTCCCGATGCCCCAAACCACCGAACCCCCTCTGCACCCTCGCACGACCACTGCTCCCCACCGCAACACACTGAGCACTGTTATCTACCTCGCGACCACCACCAAGTTCCACCTCCACCTTCGCCAGTTCCGCCACCCAATGCCTGAACCCACCTCCAACCACCGCAACCCCACCTTGCAGCACTGCCGCGCCATCTTCCCGCTGCATCGAGCCGCCCGACCTCCATTTTCACACTACAATTCGAACTCCCTCTCGCTACCTCCAACACTGCGACGCTCTGCGGCCGCTGCTGCCTCCTACTGCACCATCGCAACCAGCCCCCCTTCACCACTGACTGCATCCATCTCTTCCTTGGCTGCACCCCACCGCAGGCCTCCAACTTCTTTACCTAGTGGCTGCTCCACCTCACCCCGAGCGCCCTGTCCCCGAGCTCCCGATAGCACCATGTCCCCACTGCATCCCCCTTATCGCTTGACCTCCAGCCTACTCCCCCGATCGTCCATCCTCTCCACCGCTAATGCTGCATCACCCTTACTCCACTACACCGAGCACCTTGCTGTTGTGCGCGCCACCCGCCATTGTCACAACCACTGACCACCTTCTCCTCTGTCGTTGTATGCTCCACCAAGCACCCCCGACTTCTGCAGCCGTCATGCGCGCTGTTGTAGCTCAACCACCATTGCCACCGACTGCAGCTCGCTTGTAACACCCCATTTTTTTGTATTTACCACTGACCACCTTCCCTTCTGTCGTCGTATGCTCCACCAAGCACCCCCGACTTCTGCAGCCGTCATGCGCGCTGTTGTAGCTCAACCACCATTGCCACCGACTGCAGCTCGCTTGTAACACCCCATTTTTTAATATTTATTATTATTATTATTATAACCATTACTTATTTCAATGATCTTCAACTTAACCTATTGCTCATCTACATCATTTCTTACTTAGAAAAATATCCAAATTCAATTCTTTCAAATTCTATGTCACTTTAAACATAAACTAAGATAGTTATATTTCAAATAAAATTTTGGCAGAGTTCCCCTGAAAAATTAGCTCTTTTACAGAATTTTCTTACGGAAATCTGCAAACAATTACACAAAACAATGTATTTGTAATATTTTTCAATCTTCCCCAGGCCAAATCATTTAACATCACACAAGCAATAATATACACGGTTCAGGGAGTATAATACTTCATAACATGCAAGCTACAAATTAAAAACCCAAAATTATTTTAAAAACATATATGGTGTTTAGAAAAGCGTTAGAAAAATCTTTCAAAAATCAACCACAGAACCCAATATTCCACAACGAGGTGGGTACGGGCTTTCATATTTTATCACAACACTATATATATATTCTTACACCTTACAGTTAAACACATAATCTCCCATAATATCAAATAATACATCATCTACCCCCATTACTGCATATCATATCTATATAATAAAACATAAAGAAAGCTATCAAGTGGCTCTCATTCAATCCCCCCAAAATCAAAGGCCCGGATCTAACCTCACAAAACACACTCTCCCCCCCCCCCCCCAAAGTTCCCCCCCAAAACAACTCCTTTATTTATTTAATTATTTCTATATGTGTGTGTGTGTGTGTGTGTGTGTGTGTGTGTGTGTGTGGAAACATAGATTTTTATTTACAACTAATTATTGTCATACTATTCAAACTTGATGTAATACCCCGGACGGATATTACATTGTATAAATTATTTTATTATTATTTTATTTTAAATTCCAGAATGGAAATTGTGGTGGATGACACCCAACTTTGTTCATAAACATTATCTGTACACATATACCGGTCTGTATACACCCGTATTGTATCAAATTGATACCGTGATCTCCCGAACTGATAATAAAATTTATTTTATTATTATTTTCAAAATTAAATTATTTTTATACGGATTATGCGAAGATTTTCGGTATACACATATATACATACGTATGTGTGTTGTGGCAAATTAGTACATACAAATTGTGTGGTGTGTGTTTTTGGATAAAGTACTTATCTTTGTCATGACAAATGGCTAAGTTGGGATTAGGAGGATTAACCCAGGATTAAGTGTGCATGAGAGAATTAAGGAAAATTCTTCTAGAAGCTTGCACCATACCTCCACCTCACACCTCACCCTTGCCCATCCCTTGAGCATGGCCGGATTGTTACCCTTATGGGTTTTTGTGCACATAGTGAGTGCACTTTTGCACACTCCCCCTCCTCTTTCCTCCTATAATACCCCCTCCCTTCACTCTTGTCTCATTTTTGGAAAGACAAAAAGAAAGAAAGGAAAAGAAAGTGAGAACAAACCTCTAACTTGAGAGTTTTTCTTTGTAGGTTTTAAGAGTTTTCCTAGGAGCTAAGGGGAAGGATAAGGGTAGCAAGCTAGTTCTTCCTTCAAGGAAAATTTAGGTGGGGGTTCTCCATCTTCTTGTTTTGTTGAGTTTGTTGTTTTGTTCTCCTTGTTCATTTTTCTTGTATGTTGTTTTGTTTTCTTTTGTTGGGTGTTGTTGTGTTGCTTTCCATGATGGGTTATTTTGTTGGGTTGTTGTTTTTGGGCATGTGGTTGTGTTAAACAAAAGTCATGACCACCTAAATGAGAAGTGAATGGTAGAACCTAACAAAGAACATAAAGATTGAACTTTTGATGGTTGTAGTTGTTGTTCTTGTTGTTATTACTTGGACTAAATGAACATAAGCATATGGTGATTTGTATACATACCCATCTATGGGTTGTAGGACTTGACTAGGACATATGCATAGGAATATTTGTGTACATAACCATTTGGGATGTAGGACTCAAACAAGAACTTTTGGCATAAACATATGTTTTGCACATAGAACAAATTACTACTCACTTGGAGTTGTAGACTATTAAAAATATGCCTTTCTTTTGTTATTACTCTCTACTTTGATAATTAACAAATCTTGTTAACTCTTAGTTTAATAAAAAGTATACTTGTGGTATGTAGGAACTAAGAGGTTGAAGAAAAGAATGTTGTAATATGTAGGGCTTGTAATTTATAAAAAGGTAGATTTTTGGTGGTATTGTAGTTCATAAAGTTGGATTCTTTTATAATGTTTTAGGACTTATAATTCATAAAGATAAGAAGTCTTGTATTAGCTAGTGAAGATCATGCTTAAGTAGTAGTAAATGTTTATGCCTAAGTGTAAGTAAAGTAGTAGTTGATGCTTATGCTTAAATATAAGTAAAGGTTATGTTGAAGTAGTAAATAGACATTCTTGTTTTAAATTGTAGTAGGTATCCATGCTTAAAGTGTAGTAGATACTCATGCTTGAGTTGTAGTAGATACCTTGCTAAATTGTTGTAGGAACTCATACTATGTTATAGATCATGCTTACCTTGTTGTAAGATAAATTGTAGTATCCATGCTTAGGTTGAAGTAAGCATCCATGTTTAGGTATACTAGATATCCATGCTTAGTTGTAGCAATTTTCCATGTTTAAATAAGTATCCATGCTTAGATTGTTGTAGGAAAATTATATGCCATGTTAGATTATTGTAAGATTGATACTCATGTATCTACCATGCTTAAGTAGTTGTAGGAAAAGATACATGCTTAAGTAGTAGAAGATATTCATGCCTAGTTGTAGCAATTTTTCATGTTTTAATAAGCATCCATGCTTAGATTGTTGTAGGAAAATTATATACCATGTTAGATTATTGTAAAATTGGTACTCATGCTTTCTACTATGCCTAATTTGTTGTAGGATAAGGTAGAAAAGAAACTCATACCTACATTGTATACCATGCTTATGTAGTAGAAGATATCCATGCTTAAGCGTAGTAATCATTTATGCTAAGTTGTAGTGAGTTCATGCTTATGTAGTATGCATGTGGTATGTATTGTAGTAGAGAACTCATGTTTATCTATGCTTAAAATGTATACCATGCTTAGGTTGATACTTAAGTAGTATACCATATTTAGAATGTTGTAGGTTCATGTTTAAAATGTATACCATGCTTAGGATGATACTTAAGTAGTATACCATGTTTAGAATGTTGTAGGTTCATACTTAAAATGTATACCATGCTTAGGATTATACTTAAGTAGTATACCATGTTTAGAATATTGTAGGTTCATGCTTAAAATGTATACCATGCTTAGGATGATACTTAAGTAGTATACCATGTTTAGAATGTTGTAGGTTCGTGCTTAAAATGTATACCATGCTTAGGATGATACTTAAGTAGTATACCATGTTTAGAATGTTGTAGGTTCGTGCTTAAAATGTATACCATGCTTATGATGATACTTAAGTAGTATACCATGTTTAGAATGTTGTAGGTTCGTGCTCAAAATGTATACCATGCTTAGGTTGATACTTAAGTAGTATACCATGTTTAGAATGTTGTAGGTTCTTACTTAAGATGTATACCATGCTTTAGGTTGGTACTTAAGTAGTATACCATGCTTAGGAAGGTTGTAGATGCATGCTAAGTATATATCCATGCTTAGATTGTTGTAGGATTAATGTTTAAATTACCTACCATGCTTAGGAATGTGTAGGATTGATGTTTAAATTATCTACCATGCCTAAGATTGTTGTAGGTTCCTACCATGCTTAACATTGTTGTAGAATGATGTTTAGAGTGGTATACCATACTAATTGTTGTAGGTTAAAGTAGTAAAGAAAATCATGCTTGTTGTATACCATGCTAAATTGTTAATGCTCATGGATAAGCTGTAGCAATTAACCATGCTTAAAGTAGTAGGAGATATCCATACTTAAATCTAGTAGCTATTCATGCTTTAACTCATAGTAGCTTTCTACTTAAGTTGTATCAATGCATTGTAGTTGTAGTGATTAGCAAGGAAACTTCCATGTTGTAGTTGTAGTATTAACTATCACGTTGTAGTAAATTGTGTTAGTGAATAACTAGCATGTTGTGGTTGTAGCATTAGTGAAGGACCAATCATGTTGTAGTTGCAATATTGTGTTGTGAAGTATCTCTAGTTAATCCCCTAGAAGGAATCCCATGTTTGAGATTACATAGTTAGAGCCATGCACGATTGAATGGGGTATTGTAGCATTCTAGTTAAAAGAACCATGCTCGAATTGTATATGGTAGTGAAAGATTAAAAAGGGACCATGAACCCATGCACCTAGCTCCTAGGTGATTCTAGCTCAAACTTGAGACAGATACAAAGAATCTAGTTGCATGTAGTTCTAGTTCGCTTGGGGAAAAGAAACCGTGGATTCTAGTAGTGTAAGGTTCTAATTGAAATGAGACCGTATCATGGGGACATTCCTCATCCTTATGGGTAATAAGGGTTGGGAAGGTCACTAGTAATTGTTAGCTCGATAAAAGTTGTTATGTCGCTTTGGGCTTCTCATTGGTAGTATGCCTGTTTTAGACTGTTAGTAAATTTTTCTGTTGCTTCTAATTATAGAAGATCAAGTTTACTAGTAAGCACATTTGGTTGCTCCTAGGTTTGATTACCTGTATGGTTGTTTTGTATGTGGTGTTGCTCGTACGTGGCTCGACTGGCCCGTATGTAGCTGTGGGTCTCATATGCGGCTTATTTGGCTCGTATGTATGTTGTCTCATATGCAGCTCGACTGGCCCGTATGTAGCTGTTGGTCTCATACGCAGCTTATTTGGCCGGTATGTATGTTGTTGTCTCATACGAAGCCCGCCTGGCTCGTAGGTAGTTGTTGGTTCATACGTAGCTTATTGGCTCGTATGTGTTCTGTTTACTCGTATATAGCTTATTAGCCAGTACGTAGTTTTGTTGTGCTCTTCTAGGATGATATTATTACCCTAGGGGCTATCGACCATCAAGACATGTGTTTTCCTTACTCCTAAGGGACTGTGGACGAGTCACTCCTTGTGTACCGTCGGATTTTAACCGGTGTAGGTTGATCGAGGACCGGAATATAGACGAAATCCAAGTTCTGGGGAGTGGTATGCGGGTACACTCGTATTGCCGGGGTCTTGGATCGATAGGCCATGAATCAGATCCTTAGGGATTCTGGTAAGTCTAGGATGAGCAGCCTAGTAGAGTTGTCTTGCAAAGTCTAATTTAAGACTCAGCATGTTGTGTAAGTTCTTTTGTCATCCTTCAGTTGTTTAGGGTTAGTGACATTGATAGAGTAGTAACCTATGACTTTTACTACTTAGCCATTATTATTATCATCTTTTGCCGAAGGAAAGGAATTGGTGTTAAGGGTGATTCCTTATGATCCAACCTGTCCTATAGGCCTGCATTAGGCAGTGTTATTGGATTGTACCCTTCTTGTCAAAGGGATACGGTCTGTGCCTTCTCACGAGTTGGGAGCACGGGATCCGTATCTCGTCTGTTAATTTCTGAAGTACCTTGATAAGCAGGAACGATTCCTGTCGGAGCCAGGGGGATGGACCCCCCCCCCCCCCCCCGAAACTTCGTCTTAGCTTGTATCTAAGGGCGAGGGGCCATAGACTACGGTCTAGCTAGGGGGCGGCTGGGATGCTTCGAGCTAACCTGATTTCGCGGAAACTCCAAGGATTCGTCAGATATTTGATGGAGGTCTGGTATGCCTGGCGGAACTAGACCGTTGAAGGGCCACCTCATCAGTCATGTCCAATCTTCAGAAACAAGTTGAGTACAAGAGTAGAACTCATAGCGCGGGTTCGAATCCCTATAATGAAGAGACGGCTTGAGATGAGCGCATGTAGTATGGGCTGCATGTTGCTTCGGAGACTTGCTGGCATTAGAATAGGAGCATCCTAGCTTTAATCAATATTGCATAAGATTCTAGTCATAGCACTCACGAACACTTAAACTACACCGACACATTTGCCATGTTTGTATGTTTGTTTTTGGGAGATTCGCTGCTAAGTTATCAGCCTTAAAGCGTCAGTGAATACTGACGTCCCCACTTCAATATGTACTGGATCGTAGAAGTACAGGTGCAAGATTTATGAGGACTCGAGGCAAGGAAAGCAAGGAGTCGATGTTATTTTAAGTTCCGCTGTAATATTTATGTTGATTATCTTTTAGTCGAAAAGTTCCCAAGTGCGAATTACCAAGTGTTGTTCTTCATTCATTGCACTCTGATGTAAATTGTTGAAGATTGTAATACTTGGGGTTGAAAATGCATTATTGTAACATTGTTGTAATGTATTGCAGTTGTATAACATTCAGACTTGTAATACATTTTATGTTGAATAAAAAGTTTTAAATTTTCCTGTTTTTCTGTGTATTGTGACTAATTGAAGAAAATATTCTGGCTTATGTCACAGTTTCCCAGTATATGGAAATCGGGGCGTTACACTTGAGCTACATAATTGTTGATTTACTGTTTACAAGGCTTTTCATATGCTGTATTGTTATGAAGACGTGTCGTAGGCACGTGCCCATGGGAAAATCGATTACATATATATATATCCATCAACTACGAACAAAAATATAACCAAACCATATCACTACATCACCTCGCTGCTATCAAACCTACATGAGAGTTAGGGTCGAACATGTAATATCCTAGTCGGATATTATATTTGTATTATTATTATTATTAAAATTAAATATTTTTATGGAAATTTCTTGATTTTACTAATAATAAGTTATCTATATATATATACAAGTAAGTATATATATGTATTGTATCGGTTTTGTGTACTTGTACAAAATCCTGTAAAATGCGTTTTTGAGAAAATATCTGAAAATCTCGGGATGATATTAAAAAAATTATTATTTTATTATTATTTTATTATTATTTTCAGAATTGAAATGTTTTGACGGATATTACCCGGTTTTGTTAATAAACATTATATAAATGTATATACCAGTCTATATACATCTCTATTGTATCAAATTGGTATTGAAATCTTCCGAGCCGGTAATAAAATTATTATTATTATTATTTCTAAATTAAAATATTTTTGGTAGAGATTATTTGTTTTAACTAATAAAAATTATCTGTATAGACAGATATATGCACGTATATGTACTGTATCGATTTCGTACGTTTGTACGAAATCATGTAGTATGTGATTTTGAAAAAATACCAATTATATTTGATCAATCATGATCAAATAGACGGTTAGGATTGGAGTAAGGTGTTGATTGCAATATTTATTTGCAAATTGATTTCCAATTGTTTGAGCCACAAATGAGAAGAGACAAGTGGCTCATTCTCCATTACAAACCCTCTCCCCTTCTCTTATAAACACCCCCCCCCCCCCCCACCCCCCCACCCCCCCTTGGCCGGCCAACACTAAAAAAGGGCAAGAAACCCTTTCATTTGTCTCTCCATCTCCTTCTCATCTCAAATTTCTTCTTCTACTTCTACTTGTTTTAATTTAGAAAAAAATGAAGAAAGAAAGAAAAGAAAAAGAGATCAAAATCAAATCAAAATAGAGTGGGTTCATTTCTTAAGGGTGTTCTTGTAGAGGAGCAAGAACAAGGAGCAAGGAAGGAGAAGGAAAAACTAGCAAGTTCTTCCAATCGTTGGGTGGGGGTTCTCATCTCTTGTTTTGTTATTGTTATTATTATTGTTGTTATGTGTTTAAATTAAGAACTTGGACCAATTTTATGTGCATAGGATCATCATGGACTAGAATAAATTGGCATATAAAGATTGAAGTGGTAGAACTCAATAAAAACACTAAAGAATCAACCTTAAACTAGTATGAAGTTAGAATTAATTACTTGTGTTAAAGTTGGAATTTTGACTCCAAATTAATTTGAGAGTTTCTTGTATGTGTTATTACCATGCTCTAATTTTTATAGATTTTTTGGGGTTAATTTGATGGGTGAAACAAATCGTTTCCCCAAAACAGCGAGCATCAAAAAGAAATCGCTGTTTTGGTTGATTCGACTTGTATTCAAGGGACTGGATTTTGAGTTCCTTACGGAATCTGACAAAGTGGTCAACTACAAAGTTGTAGTAGATGTTCTCCCCTTTCCAGAATAGCCAATTTTGGTAGATTCCGATAAGTATAGCAAAAGTTATAAGCTTTACAAGTTTCAGCTTTTGCTGTGCTTTTGTCATTTTTGAATTGTGTTCAAGGGACTGGATTTTGAGTTCCTTACGGAATCTGAAAAAGTGGTCAACTAGAAAGTTGTAGTAGATGTTTTCCTCTTTCCAGAATGGCCAATTTTGCTAGATTCCGATAAGTATAGAAAAAGTTGCGAGCTTTACAAGTTTCAGCTTTATACTGTCTTTTGTTCTTCTTGAATTGTGTTCAAAGAACGGAGAATTGAATTCCATAAGGAATCTAAGAAAGTTATTAACTAGGAAGTTGTAGTAGATGTTCTTTCCTTTTCAGAAAGTATAATTTTGTTAGATTCTGACAAGTATAGCAAAAGTTGCGAGCTTTACAAGTTTTAACTTTGTGCTGTCTTTTGTTGTTCTTGAATTGTGTTTAAAGAACGAGAAATTGAATTCCATAAGGAATCAGAGAAAGTTGTTAACTAAAAAGTTGTAGTAGATATTCTCCCCTTTCCATAAAGTATAATTTTGTTAGGTTCCGAGAAGTATAGCAAAAGTTACGAGCTTTACAAGTTTCAGCTTTGTACTGTCTTTTGTTGTTCTTGAATTGTGTTCAAAGAATGGGAAATTGAATTCCATAAGGCATCTGAGAAAGTTGTTAACTAGGAAGTTATAATAGATGTTCTCCCCTTTCAAGAAAGTATAACTTTGTTAGATGTATAGCAAAAGTTGCAAGTTTTACAAGTTTCAGTTTTGTGCTGTCTTTTGTTGTTCTTGAATTGTGTTCAAAGAGCGGAAAATTGAATTCCATAAGGAATCCGAGAAAGTTTTTAACTAGGAAGTTGTAGTAGATGTTCTCCCTTTTCCAGAAAGTATAATTTTGCTAGATTCCGATAAGTATAGCAAAAGTTATGAGCTTTGGAAGTTTCAACTTTTGGGCTGTCTTTGTGCTTTTTGTATTGTGTTTAAGAAGTTGGATTTTGAGTTCCTTACAGAATTTGAAAAAGTGTTCAACTAGGAAGTTGTAGTATATGTTCCTACCTTTCCAAAATGCCATATTTTGTTAAATTTTGACAAGTATAGCAAAAATTATGAGCTTTAGAAGTTTCAGCTTTTGGGTTGTCTTTGTGCTTTTTGTATTGTGTTTAAGAAGTTAGATTTTGAGTTCCTTACAGAATCTGAAAAGGTGTTGAACTAGGAAGTTGTAGTATATGTTCCCACTTTTTCAAAATGTCCTATTTTGTTAAATTCTGACTAATATAGCAAAAGTTATGAGTTTTGGACAGTTTTTGGGTTGTCTTTGTTTTTTTTATATTGTGTTTAAGGAGTTGGATTTTGAGTTACTTACTGAATTTGGAAAAGTTTTCAACTAGAGAATTGTAGTAGAGTTTCTCACCTTTCCAAAATATCCTATTTGGTTAGATTCCGATAAGCGGAATAGGAGTTATGACCGTTACAAGTCACAGCAGCTGGCCATTTCGGTTGAAGCTTCGCTGTTTAGATTGTTCGAGGTTTTTGTACCTCTTATTGATTTAATCTGAGAAAGTTTTCAACTAGAGAGTTGCAGTAGATGTTCTAACCTTTCTAAAAAGTCTAATTTCGTTGAATTCCGATAAGAGTAGCACGTTTAATTGCTTCTAGGTTGTTAGAAGGATTTTTATGTTGCTTTTGTGTATAAAAGATCAAGTTTTTTTTAGTAAGCATATACACGAAATTCTAGTTTATGTTAACTAGAGTTGTCGTGAATTGTTAGTAGTTTGAATCATGCACTTGATTATGAGTACTAAGTATTCCTTGTGCTCATAAGTCATGTAATAAGTATTGGTCCGTCTCATACGTAGCTCACCTGGCTCGTATGTAGTTGCTTGTTCATGCGTAGCTCATTGGGCTCGTATGTAGTAATTATCTTGAATAGATAGGCGATGAGTAGATCCGGAGGGATCTTATGAAGTCTAGGTTGAGACTTGGTAGATTGTGTCAACAATTGTTACACTCTCTTGAAGAGGGACACATGCGGTGCTTTTCATGATAAGTTGGAAGCACAGTGGCATGTCTCGCTTGTTTGAATCTTTTGGTGCCGTCTCATGGCAAGTTGAGAGTACGACTCTAGGTTGAGAGTACCCTGTAGCTCATACGACCCCATATTATTGGTTAAGGTTAGTGACATCGTTAGGGTAGTAACTGTTACTTAACCATTTTTATCTATGAATTGCCGAATGGTGAAAGTTGGTGTTAGGGGTGATACCTTATAATCTGACTTCTCCGATAGGCCGACACTAGGTGGTGTTATTGGGATGTATCCCCCTGTCAAAGGGATACAGGTGGTGCTCTTTCATGATTAGTTGGGAGCACGGGATCCATATATCGGCTATTAATTCCTGAAGTGCCATGATAAGAACGAGAGGTTTTCTAGGGAAATAGACCATACGATTCCATCAGGTTCTATGCCTTCTCATGATAAATTGAGGGCACGGCTCAAGGTTGGCTAGTATCTTGCGGTTCGTGTTGACTTTTAAGTGAGGTCCGGTTCGCTGAGTAAATAGTGGCAAACATAAACACCACTAATGTACCGCAGTAGCGGAACTATACCGTATCTGCAACCTCATCAGTCACGTTATATCTGTCAGGAACAGGATGGGTACGAGAGTAGAATTCATGACGCAGGTTTAAATCCCTATATATGAAGAAATGACTTGATATGGGGCGTATGTTGATATGGGCGGCATACTGTTCCAGAGTCTTGCTTGCATTAGAATAAGTACATAATTGCATTAGTTAATCTTGCATTAGATTCTAAATCATAGCATACACTAACACATCAATTATATATACACGTTTCTCTTTTCATCAATCTGTTTGTTTAAAGTTGAGAATCGCTGCTAGTCATCAGCCTTAAAGCGTCAGTATATGTACCGAAGTCCCCACTTCAATAGGTGCTGGATTGCAGAGCTACAGGTATAGGATTCAGGAGGACTCAAGGCAAGAGAAGCAAAGTGTTGATTTTATTTCAATTGTAATATATGTTGTAATTTATTTATGTTGAGAAGCATCCAAGTGAAAGTACCAAGTGTTATATATTATTCATTGTACTCTGATGTAGTTTTTATTGAAAGTTTGTAACACTTGGGCTTGTATGCCATTATTGTAACACTGATGTAATAGATTGCAGTTTTATAACATTTGGATTAGTAATACATTTGTGTTGAATAAAAAGTTTTAAATTTTCTTGTTTTTTTGTGTATTGTGGCTAATTGAAGGATAAGATTCTGGCTTATGTCACGGTTTTCTAGTGTATTGAAATCGGGGCGTTACAGGCCACCATCAGGGAGGGACTCCCTTAACCCCCATAAAACAACAGGGTTAGCCATGTCTAGTGTGAGTATAATTTACTAGTTTAGCGGATAAATTATACTATATAAAGAAAATAGAATGAACTTACGAATATCATGATAATAAAATTTAACCAGAAATCTGAATATAAAAACATCATAAAAGTGACTTTATATCAAAGTACTCTTCTAACTCTGCACCCATTTACATACCCATAACCACTCTTACCACCTTGGAGTTGTGTCTTGGCAGGTAGTTACCACCATTTCCATGAAAATAGCGGGCAGGTAGTTCCTCAGCACAATTCTAATGCATATCAACTTATATTAACTCATATCACATTTTTTTTATATTAAAAATTTGAAATCATTCCCATATCCATCACTTAACTCACATCACTATATGCATCACACTAATGTCACATATAGCTTTATTTTTCATTTGTATGATATTATTTCAACATACACACTTTCTTTACTTCTCGTACTCTTTTCCATACCACAATTTGTTTGAGTTATTCACATTAATTTTGCATACATAAATCCTTCGTGATTAATCCCATACACACCATATCATATTAATTCATATAGATAATTCCTTCACTTTATATTCAAAGACGTAAGTCACGTAACGCTATATTAATTCACATACATAATTCTTTTACTTTACATATTTAATCACATACACAGAGTTCATTTGTTCATGAATATCTTCACATTACCATTTCTTTCTTTTCACATATAATCACATAATGCCATTACCTCATTTTCATCATACTTATTTAACCACGTACTTCATTTACCATTCATTTTTATTCACATACTCATGACCCATATTCTTTCATACTCATCTTCATTCATATTCATTTTCTTTCTCATTCTCATATTACACAATATCACACTCATCAATCTTACAACATATTGATATTTATTCTCTTCACATAACTTCACATTTATACAATCAATAATATCACATACGTTTTCACATCATCTCATTACATGTATTTATTTTATTGCATATCATTACATTCATCCATTTTCATCGCATCTTATTCATATGCATTCAATCTCATAATATCACATTCATTCATTTCTTATAACACATATCATAACATGTCGTAATACATTAACTTTCACTCTCATTATAAATTACAATTTATCTTCTTTTCATTCTGATTTCATCATACATGTTATTTTAATACTCATTCTCCTTTTATCATATATGTTGCTTTATAACTCATTTTCATCCCATCATACAGCTTTAGTTACTTCTCATTCTTATCAATAATATATTTTACTTTCATTTTCATTTACATCTCATATTACAATTTCACTTTAACTTTCATTCTCATCAAATTATACTCCGCACCCCAATGCCGATAGCTTGGGTAATAATCACCGCAGCCCAGATAAACTGGGTCATAATCACTGCACCCCAAGTTGAACTTGGGTAAATGACATCACATCTCAAACCGATAACTTGGGTATTACTTTACTTTATAATTTATTTTCATCGAACAATTTACTTTATTTTCCCTCTCGCAATACAACCATCATATCAACAACCCACCAATTCACTCTGGGAGTTGTACCAAGGCATGTAGTTCCCACCATTTCCATGGAAATAGGCAGGCGAGTAGTTCCTCGACACACTTCCAAGGTGCAACAAACTCATATCATAATAACCATTCCCATCACCTAATACCACTTGTTTTTAATATTCATCGCATAATTCACTTTACTAAACATTTCATTCACATAATACATCTTCTTCACTTTCATTCATGTAATGCATAATACATTTACTTTACTTCTCATATTCATTCCCATAATACAATTTCTTCACTTTATTCATATTAATTCACACACATACTTCATTTACTTTTTCATTTTCATTTCGTATTATACACTTTCTATACAATCTCATATGCATTTCATATCATTCACTTTATTTACTTTCCCAATCTCATCTTATAATATAACTTATTTTACTCTTTATTCTCAACTCATAATACACTTGCTTTAATTTTCCATTCTCATTTCACATGTTTTTTCTACTTTCTCATTTTCATTTCACATCATACGCCTTCTTTACATTATCATTTTTATTTCATAATACAATGTGTTCTACTATTCATTTTCATCTCATTATACCCTTTCTTTAACATTCATTTTACTTTATAACACCTTAATTTGATATCTGTTTACATCTCATAATACAATTCACTTTAACTCTCATTCTTTTCGGATAATACACCGCACCCTAAATATAGTTTTGGTAATATATACTGCACCCTAAAGCCGATAGCTTGAGTAATAATCACCGTACTCCAAAGCCGATAGCTAGAGTAATACTTTACTTTTCATTCTCATTATACTCTTTTTTTTACTTTCTCATTTTCCTTTCATTTCAAATTTATTTATTTTAATAATTTGTCGACCAGTGAGCCACAGGATCCCAATATATTGAAAGACGACAGCCCAGTAAACACGCGGACCTCTGCCCACCAAGGGTCTTACCCGTCCGAGGCTACGTCTTCCTCCCAGCCTATGCCAATGAGGAAAACACCGCTGCACACCAAGGGTCTTACGCATCCATCGAGACTAGAGCCCATAGCTCCATCAAACACAAATCGCTGCCCACCAAGGATCTTACACATCGCTGCCCACTGGAGCCGATAACTTCGTCAAACACAAATCGCTGCCCACCAAGGGTCTTATGCATCCAACCGGGCCTCATGCCGATAGCCTGGGTGATAAAACACGCACCCCAAACATAGTTTGGGAAATAACCATGCACCCCAAGCCGGTCCTTGAGTGTTAGGTCTAGCCCAAACACCTGGGATTTCTGTAGGTACTGGTCAACAAAAATTTAACTGTTATTATCATATTCATCTCATTTTTACTTCATTTTATCATCACATATCATTTCATCTTTTCTTTCAACATATTATCACATCTTTGGCCTTTACCATGCTATTTATCTTTTCATTATACCTTATAGATGCATACACCATATTATTTAATTTATCAGATTGCTTCCTCATATTATTACATATCATGAATGCATCATATTATGTAATTCATCACATTATCGTATATTATGAATATTACACGTTATTTAGTTTATAAATATAAAATTATGTTATCACACATTAATGTCACTTGAACATCTCCGAATGTACTTTCTTCCCTTTTCATTCACATACTACATAACACACTTTCTGTACTTTTCATTCTTATTCTCATAAAACTATTTCTTCACTTTCCATATAAATATTCACATAACACAATTTTCACACACACACACACACACACACACACACACACACACATATAGGGAAATGCTCCATTGAAAACGCAAATGTTGTGAAAACACGTGAAAACCACCTAGGCCGTTGTTGGAACAACGGCCAAGGTTATAATTCCAACAACGGCCTAGGTGGTTTTCCACATTTTCATCGCTACAGTACATTTTCAATGGAGCATTCTTCATATATATATATATATATATATATAGGGAAAGCTTCGGTTGAGCACTACTCTAGTGCTCACCGCGTGAATACTAGGCCTTCGGGCATTCATATCGAAAATCCGAACCGTTCACATTGATCTACACATCTAAATTAATCTAAATATGTAAAATCAAATTATTTGAAATTCATTTGCCCATCCATCATGTGGATATAAAAACAATGATTTTCAGCCATACAATTTTGTAACACTTCAATGAATGGGCAAATAAATTTCAAATGATTTGATTTTACATATTTAGATTAATTTAGATGTGTAGATCAATATGAACGACTCAAATTTTTGATATGAACGCCCGAAGACCTAGTGTTCACGCGGTGAGCACTAGAGTAGTGCTCAAACGAAGCTTTCCCTATATATATATATATATATATATATATATATATATATATATATGGAAAAAAGGGATATGAGCAACTTGCTCATTTAGTAAATGAGCAATTGATGATGTGGCAAACATGTGGGACAACTAATCCTTTAAGGATTTTCCAATCACATGTTTGCCACATCATCAATTGCTCATTTACTAAATGAGCAAGTTGCTCATACCCCTTTTTTCCATATATATATATATATATAGGATTTGGTTCGGGTGAGAACCATGTCCTGGGGTGAGAACCAAAGGGCCTCTCCCAACCACTCATCTGCTTAATCTTAACGGACAAGATTTTTTTCAATTAAACAATAAGATTAATTAATATTTGCATTAAGATGGGAATCCCTTTAATTAAGGGATGTTGGTCGCGAAATAAAAGGAATAATTATAAATTGCCTTTTTTGTGTGCGACGGTTAAGGCAAATTTGGTCAAACTGAAGAGAAAAATAATTTATTCCCGTAAAATATTGGAGAAGATTTTGTTTCCCAAATTAATAGCAATTGCAGAATCATTCACCAATTCGTTCCTTACAGTTACTGTTTATTACAGTTGCTATTTATAATTATTACAGTTGCTGAACAGCAATTGTGATAATTATAAATAGCAACTGTAATAATTATAAATAGCAACTGAAATAATTATAAAGCAATACCTGACCACTTAAACAGCAATTGTAATAATTATAAATAGCAACTGTAATAAACAGTAACTGTAAGGAACGAATTGGTGAATGATTCTGCAGTTGCTATTAATTTGGAAAACAAAATCTTCTCCAATATTTTACGGGAATAAATTATTTCTCTCTCCAGTTTGACCAAATTTGCCTTAACCGTCGCACAAAAAAAAGGCAATTTATAATTATTCCTTTTATTTCGCGACCAACATCCCTTAATTAAAGGGATTCCCATCTTAATGCAAATATTAATTAATCTTATTGTTTAATTGAAAAAAATCTTGACCGTTAAGATTAAGCATATGAGTGGTTGGGAGAGGCCCTTAGGTTCTCACCCGAACCGACCCCTCTATATATATATATATATATATATATATATATATAATCACACAACACAATTTTCCTATATATAATCGGATAACACAATTTCCTTTAATTCTCATCTTTATTCACAACCACATCTTCTTTTATACATCTCTATATCATACATATACTAACTCATCCATTTCATCGCTTATCACATCACATCTCATTTCTATTCATCATCCGCATATTATACGCATATCAAACCCCCATGTACTTCATATTACCATATATAGATACCCAATATATCTCAATAACCTCAAATATCCCAAATCATGCAAATTCATCATATAACACAATTTCAACTTATGAAAATTCCGTATTTTCTATCAAATCACTCCCTGGCTATAACTAACACAATTTACATCGAATCAGTCTAAAATTTTATCACAACATGAAGTATTCTTTGTACAATCATACTCACTTGATATCCCGCAAAGATTCGAAGCACCATTACTCCATCACGCATTCGAAATCACTAACATCTCCTATTATCAAATTTCAAAACCAATTAGGGCTCAAAATGACCAAACTAGTCACAGGTAATAATAATACTAATCCTAATGTCACTCGGGCGTTTTCTTGAATGCCTGGCATGCACACATGCAATGCACGTATTATTCAAATTCCTACGGAATTTTATCTCCATAAAATTACTAAAAATCACCCCATACAATTCGGGGGTTTCGTCGACAAGGGCTGCGGTTGCCTAGCGTCGACTGGGGTTCGTCGCCGCCCACCGACCCCCCTGCTGCCGCCGTCCCTCCCTATTTGCATGCCTCCACACGATACTTCAGCCGCCACCTGTTCGAGCTCTTGAGCTTCCTCTGCAAAGACCACTGCCTTCTTGGCAGCGCCTCCTCTTCCCTCATCAGCATCCCTCACATCGGCAATGCCATCGGCCGTCATGGCACGAGGAATCATTTGTTGTTGTTTGTTTTTTATTTCTGTTTGAGAGTGAGAGTTTGTGAGAGAGATGAGTTACTCTCTTTTTGTGTGTCTGTGTGGTGAGAAATTTCCTGAGAGAGCAAAAGCGTGAGAGAGGTGAAGGTATCCTCTCTACGGATTTCTCTTGGGTTGTAGTTTCGATTGGGGTGAGTGAGAAAGTTTCTTTGGTGAGAAATCGCCTGAGAGAGCAACAACGCAAGAGAGGTGAAGGTATCCTCTTCATGGCTCTTTCTTTGGCAGTGGCTCTCTTTTTGGAGGTCGTGCTTTCGGTTGGGATTATTGGGAGGTTTGCGTGATTGTAGGAGGAGAGGAGGACAAGATTGGGTTCGGCGGATGTCTTACACCGCCTGAAGGCAGTAAGCAAATTTTATCTGTGGCAGCAAGGTTGCGGGGCTTGAGCCCGAAGAAGGGGTCCCCCCACCGATGAGACAGCAGGGGTCGGCGGTTGTTAAAATCCCACCTGACTAGCTTCAAGTGGGTGTGCGCATGCCGTGGAGGCAGCGTACAAAGCAGAATTGACGTACATACAAGTCTACTGGGCCGAGCTTTGTGTTTGGGCCCAAGATGAGGTCCAGCACAATATTAGAGGAGCATGGTTGTGCTCTTCGATAGTGTGATGACTATTGGTTTGGCGGCTCACCCTCAAGGGTTGTTGGAGGGATCTGTTGTCTGTACGAGTCATTTTGCTTTATGTTTTATTTCATGTTCGTAGGTTGTATGTTTTGTTAATTTCTGATTAATGAAACAGGGTGGCCACATTCCACCTTTTCCCTAATATATATATATATATATATATATATATATATATATATATATATATATATATATATATATATATATATATATATATATATAAATCACTTCACCGTATATCTAAATAACTCTCGAGTCTAAGGAAAAATAAAATTGCATAATAATAACAATAACAATAATATATAATAGCAATGAAAGAAATACAAACGACTATTTGAATTTATAAAATACATGGGTGTTACATCGCCATCGACAACCACCATCCCCGACCACCTACCACTGCCTCGACCTCTTCCTATCACCGCTCCACTCCACCTGTAGTCTCCACCTCCTTACTGAGTGCCGCTCCTTCCCCCGATAGCCATTGCTTGCCTATTCATCATTGCCGACAGCAACACCCCACCTTATTGTCCCCTTGACGACACCCCGACTGCGACTGCCATTGCCGCTGCCTCTTTTGGTTGTGTTGTCGCTATCTCTCACTGTTCGTTGCCGCTATTTTTGCTGTTGTTGCTCTTGGCCTTGCCATCGCTCGTCTCATATTCGTATCGTCAAAAAAGCAAGCATCTCTTGCACAATTTTGTTTATTCATGTGCAAGCACTTTTCTTGACCTCCGCAAGTAGTTTCCCTCTTTTATGTCCATGTTAATACTGATAGTTTCCGTTGAATATTGTTGAATCCTCAAATGACACCATTCATCGTATCATTCGAATTTTATCCACCGAACATGTCTTAGAATTCCATGAAACCGTTTATAGATACACCCGTTTCACAAATGCAAATTGAAACACTAGAACATAAGAAGAAAGAGTGATTGAATGAATTGTAGTTGTATGTGATCGTATGGTTATATCCGTAATTTAATACCGTAGAATTCAATAATTCCATCATGTTAACGATAGAAATTCACCACATTTACTAAATATGAATACTTGTTGAAATCGGACTGTAAGAATGAATTTTGTGAATTACAACGGTTTTATATTATAAGTGTTAAAATTCTGCCTTGCTGTCTACCCCAGATTGTACTGAGATTTTGACCTAATTAAATATAAAATAAATCAAAACTTATTAAATAGAAATTGTAGTACACTGAGTCCTGAATCCGGAACATCTTACGGATTCTCAATCCGATTTATAGATTGTAAGTTATCATTGTTTTAGTACTGACATGTTATAATTTTCAGAACCGAGACTGTACACGAAATCCGTAAAGAATTGATTGAGCGACGTAGATTTTGTAATTATAATGCATCTTGTGTATATGCATTGGAACCCTCAGGGAGTTTAGTTTCTAGAAATTTTGACGGAACCTTATTCGCTTTGTCGTAGCAGTGGGAAAGTTAATTTTTGTACAACAACGTATTGCTGTCCAGAATTATATTTTTCATGCTTTTAAAGATAAATATGTTTTAACTTTGCATCTAATGAATTGCAATGCATACCATTCATTGTACAGTCGTTGATACCTCCTTGATACCGGTTCTTGATAATGTTCCATTGATTGCATATGCATGATTCATTATAATAAAATAATGACAAACCGGGGGACAAAGGGAACGACTTAGTAGTGGGTAATATAGGAGACTGTACTCGGAGCAGGGGCCCGTGCTTTCCGTACTGGTTACTGATATTGATTACTGTTATATCGATTGATTGCGGATTACTGACTATAGTATCCCAACTATCGTGTACTGTACCATTACTGATTAATGTTTATTGTTTACTATTGCCTAGTCGAAACGTTTACTTGATTGTATGCACCCAAACCTGTGGTATGAGACACAGGATTGCGTGCATTAGATAGATTAATAAAACACTTATAGACATAAGATTGACACAGAACATCGACACTTGCATTATCAATCCTTGTTTACTGTTTATCGATCGTTGATTAATGAATGTTGTTTATTGATCATTGATTATTGAATATTGGTTACCGATCATTGCATTATTGTTTATTGTTTACCGATCATTGCATTATCGACTATTGTTACCGACCCTTGCTTTTTTGATCATGTTATCGCCTGATATTTGTTGACTCTGATATCGTCCAAATTTCTTGTTCTTGATATATCGTCCTTTTATTGTTTATCTGCTTGCCACTACTTGCGGCCTGTAGCTTGCTCTAACAGGTAACCTTTCTCTTTCTTTTGAGTTAATGTTTATACATGCACAGATGATGGGATACCGAAAGATCTTGACGTGTTGTTATTGTATTGCATATTCTCGGGCTATTTCTGTAAATTCTTGTATCTCAAATATTGGTTATTCATGCTATTTTTATTCATGTGATTATTATTATTGTATTGTTGAGCTTACTGATATTGTACAACTTATGAATGATATGAGTTGGCATACTTATATCATTTGCTGAACCTTAGTTACGTGCCCGTGAAAATCACCCCCAATCATCTTCGACATTATCTACATCGTCATCTCTGCCGTTGAATTTCGTTTTTTTTCAAGGTATTCATAAAACCATAAAATATAATTTTTATTATCCTTAGTAAAATTTATTTATTATGCTTGCTTAAATATAGATTAATGAAATTTAAGCTTAGGTATTGTTACCAATATACCAAACTTCATTCCTATCAAATTTTATAATTTTTGAAAATTTATTTATATATATAATGTATTTTTGAAGGAGACTAAATGACCACAAATCTGCCTTTACACTTAGCCATTTGTAAATTTAAGCTAAAAGTGGTGTATCGAGCTAAGACATAGAATTATACTCGATCAAAATATTGTCTACAGAGTATTGGTTTCATACGGGTTCATATCTTGCAAATCGTGAGTCAAAACTCAGTTCTACAAGTTGGATGAGCTCATAAACGACGTTTCCTAAATAATAGCTCATAAATGATTTTTTTTCTGTATTGGAAGAAAGGCTACGCACTCCCACACATTTTTGTTAACCATAAAGAAAAATCATACAAGTTCTCAGTTTACTCGCTCACTAGTAAACAGATCGACCATTAGACGGTAGAGGTACTTGTGTTTCACTAATTTTTCATCAACGACACTCATCAACGGCACATTACATTCTATCTAAGTCTCATATTCCCTCTTTGACATTACAACTTTGTTTATCACGACAGTAGTTCTGTCCGTAGTCGCCGCTTTATTGTGTGTTGTAGAGGATAACATTTCTTGTAGTGCGAATTCCGGTAGCCCATCCCAATAAGTTTTGCTGTTTCTCTCATCTCCTCAATCTTCTCCTCAAGGTAATCATTTTCGTTCTTGATCATTATAAGATGCTCCGTATGCGGACTTCCTTTCTCTGCAGGATCCTCCCCTCTCGTGCATATGGGAACATTAACAGCTTGCTTCTCTTCTTGACCTCGCAGGGACACCTTGCCAAAAATTTGGTAACCTTTATCTCTACAAATTTTCATAGCAAGCTCCCATTCATCATACTCCTTTAGTAGCTCATCTTGTTTCAGCTGCTCTGCTACTACTTGATCCTCGAGATGTTGTTGGATTCGCAGTTGATCCACCTCTTCCTCGATTATAGTCTTTGGCACTTTTCTTCCGCATCCGACTGGAAAGTTTCGAACAGCCGACACTTTCTTCCTTTTGCTAGCAAAGAATTCCCTTGAGACGCGTGCCAATATCTCCGATGATGTTCTTCCCTTGGGCATGTTCGCTACTGTGTTCAAGTAGCATTCGAATCAGTCATGGCCGGCTACCTAAAGTTAACACATGTACTTGTCAACACTTCAATGCTCAAACTTACCGCAGATAAATTTCATTCACTTACCACCCTACCGCAATCTCTCTCATTTTGTTAGGTAAAATTTTAACTAGTATAATTACCTAATTACTAGTATAATATACGTGTGATGCACGTCCAAAAAAAGTAAAGTCATTAAATTAAATGAATATAAATCGAATAAGAAAAAAATAGTTTATATTTGAATGTTTTGATTTGGGCTACACGTGCGGTGGACATTTATATTTGTTGGATATAGTTTGGATGTTGTATATTATACGTGTTTATATAGTTACAAATTTAGGGTTTATTTGTTACAAACCACAACTCTCACATTAAAATAACTAGTAATTTTCACGTGCGATGCACGTCTTAATAAATATTTTTTTTATTAAAAGTAAAAACTTCAACGTAGTCTAGCCTTGAATCTAATATCTCCTTTATATTAGATATGCACGGGCAATACATGCTCTGTTTGCCTACAAATGTTTGTATTTGTTGAATTTAATTTGAACGTGTATTACACGTGTTTGTTTAGTTACAAAGTTAGGGTTTGTTTGGTTACAAACCCCAACTCTTCCATTAAACATTAAAATAGTAGATAGAGATCCATTCATTCTATAAAAACTAGTAATTTACACGTGCGATGCACGTCTTAATAAATATAGTTTTTTAAAAGTAAAAATAATTCAGACGTAGTTTGGGTTTGAACCTAAAACCTCGTTTTGCACGTGTGTTGCACATGTTGGTAGATTGACAAATGACACTAAGGCCTTCTTCCATTATAATATTAGAGATATATTTCCACGTATTAATAAGAAAGGGGTAATTAAGTAATTATACAATTCAAATTTAATGTTAGAGATACAAGAGATAACGGCAAGGTGCTGAGTAAGTGAAATTCATCGCGGGGTCGGGTCTCAATAATAAATACATCACTTCAATTATTAATTTAAGGGTACCCTAAAACTAGCACTTGAGACGATATCACTTGTGCAATTCTTCACAAAACACTCTCTCTTTCTAATGGGTTGGGTTGGGTGAGTTTCGGGTCTGATGGAGGTCATCAGAGTGGTCGACGCCAGTCACGAGCAAGCGTCTCTCTCTCTCTCTCTCTCACAGTTACTATCGATCAGATTGTAAAGGAAAAAATGATTTTAAGAAAAGAGAATTAATTAATTCATCAGGTGAGCTGCTTGCGATATTTTTTCTAGAGGTCGATGATGCCCTGTTCCTGGTCCCGTCCGCAGGTGGCCGAGGTCTCTTTCTCTAGCTGGCCTGCTCCCGGCCTTTTGAGCTCTGTTGTTGTTGACTTGGAGATTTTTGCTGTGCTACGTTTGGTGGCTTGATTTCTTTTGTTTCTTGTAATGTTGTGTTGTGTGTATTTATTTGTCTTGTTTTACACCTTGTAAAATTATATTGTTGTAAATTTTTTTCCTTTTTATTATATTGGACTGAAGTCTTATGACTATCTGCGTTATCAAAAAATTAATTAATCAGGTGATTCTGTTCGTTAAAAATAAAAGCATGCACGCATATATAAACACAACATATTAGTTTAATTAAATAATAACCTAGATTTTTAAACTAAAAACAAATCTGTGTTTAACCTCAACATGTATCAAATAAAAATACCAAATTTCTAATTAATTAATTCATCAGGTGATTCTCAACTCTATTTTTAACGCTGTAATCAATCAATCATGCATGCTCACCAAATATATATATCTAATGTAATGTGTCAATAATAAAACAACAATCAAACTTCATTAAAGGCATCAATTAACTTGTTAACAATCAAGTATCAAAACTAGAATAATAAAAAATAATGAATGAATTAATAAACTCAAACAAATAAAATTAAAAAGGGAAAGGAAATTAAGATGGCTGCATATATACTCTGACGAATTCGGAGTCGGAAGCCCGTGGGGGGTCGATGACAGACAGGCAGCAACAACAACGTCGGGTGGGAGTTGAGTTGATGATTGGAGGAGTGGGGGTTATGCATGCCAGCATTGGGTAATGCCTATTTATAACAAACAGGGATTAGGGTTTAGACTCTTTAGAGTTAACTTGGGAATTAAGTTAGCTGCCCTATTTATTTATTTATTTATTTATTTATTTATTAATTAGGGTTATTAGGATTCATACCTTATTATAGCCCAACCCAACCGACTTAGATCGTGGGGGCTGGCCTGTTGTTCAAGAGACACTACAAGTCAAATTTTAGTCAAACTCCTAGTTAGTTTGACAGTGTGCATTTATTTGGGGGTCCTTCTCCTCGTATTTTCGATTGGCGCCGTAGTATTAAGGGCAAAAGTCAGTCAATAAACACTATCCACTTTAATCAACAAATTCTCCGATGTTAAATTTTACTCTTATCATATAACTATGGACCAAAGCACCCTTTTTTATACTCCCTCCCTTTCACTTTAAGTGGTATTTAAGATTTTTTTCCTTATTTCACTTTCTTTGATATTATTCAAAAAAAATTTCATTTTTTTTCAAGAAAACCCTTATTTTTTTCAAGAAAACCCTTATTTATACTGAAATTGTCTCAATTATTCATCTTAATCCTATTAAATATTCTTAGAAAATTGTAGTTTCAACTTTCTAGATTTTATTTTATTCAAAAATTTAATGCCAATCGTATTGGAAAAAAAATTAATAATTTTATTTTCTCTTGAAAACAGAATTTGTATTGAGAAAACATTAATTACAATATCTTGAAATCAAAATCTGCATTGAAAAAAGAATTAGTAATTAAATCATGGAGACATATTAATAAAGGTGGAGGAAAACAAATATTTATCTCACCCTTGCTTAATCTGTATGCAAAACTCCTGAATATTACTTTAAGGAGTATTTGAATTAGCTTTGAAGAAGGGGAGTTCATTAATTAAAAAATATATGTCAGGAATTTTTTTAATTATTAAAATGAAAACGATAGGACTTGTTTTCCTTTGTATAACTTCGTTCCTCCCCTTTTTTTTTTGAGTCCTTTTGTATACGACCAAATTGACTAAAATACTTTTTTAGCATTTCATTTGCTCGAAATTTCACAAGCGAAGATGGTCGGTCATCTCTCATTTGCTCGAAAATTTTCGGACAGTAAATCATGTTCAAGAGAAGCCATTTTTTGAGTATTCACCAGTGCAGCACTTCCCCTATTTACTATTTACTATTTTTATATTTTCCATATATCCATTTTTTAACGCAAATAACAGATACAAGGAAAGACTCTGCAAACATATTTTACTCTACCGTCATAGCAAACAAAACTATGCTTCCCTGGAAAGTAAAGATTAGATGCAGGATCTACTCCACAAGGAGCAAGCAACGCAGACATATGATACCATCATAATTAACCTCTCCCTGAGTAATGAAAGTTTTTTTATGAAAACCCTCCATAAAGAAAGAACTTTTACAAACAGACTAACTATACCTTAGCTGGTACTGAACTTCGACGATGCTGCAGCTGAGAAATATATGTTCTAATCTGCAATGCCACTAAGTTGCATGTTTTGTTGTTGCACACAAACAGGCATAACTTCTTGGTGTACAGTGCACACACTTCATTGATAAACTAGTAATCATTATAAGTTACTCATCGGCGCACTTTAATCCCATTCTCCAATTACCACAAACACCTTCTTAGACACTACATTCAAGAAAAATGAGAAAAAAAAGTATCACAAAACAAAAAAATAAAATAAAAGGGTAAGGGTACTTCATACTACTGAATAACAAGTATTCAAATTATAAACACAACCATAACAGGATAACAAGTATGTACTCAGGTTTGAAAACCACGCTGCAGTTATGTTCATGTCATCTTGGCAACTGACAGTTTGGCCATTAAATATAATAAATTTATAACTGCAGGCTTATCGAAGAACAACCATTTATAATAGCAAAGGTTATAAAGACAGGAACTGAAAAACCTTCACTAGTCATCGTCTTCCAGGACACTGCGCCGCCTTTGAATCTGTGACGAACAAATCAAAAATTAAAACACACGTTAAAAACATCAATATAGATCTCAATCTTCTGATAACAATCAAACATTCTTACTGTAACTTTAGTCTGCTTCGTGGTTTGGGTGTTTATCTGCTCGAGGATTGATATCAACCTCTCCTCAGATACCTACATCATGTTACAAAGCATTCGGTTATTGGCTAGTGTAATGCATGTGAATAAAGAGATGAAGTTTGGTGTTGTAGCTGAAATGAGTGATTGCTCTATAAACATACATCCACTTGCATAGACGTCAGCATTCTACTAAATGAACACAGTAATGTGAATTTTGAATAGCATTATAATACCTTCTCAGCTAATTGTCCCATCTGAGCTGCTCTCAGAATCACATCCTCCACGCCTCTTGCCTTGTCAGGTTTTACTAAGGCAATACGAGCAACTGTTGACAATTACAACAAGAATATAATTATTAATCAGATGTATGCCGCTTCGATGATTTGCAAACTAACCATCAGGTACCATCATTGACCTTTTCTCAAATAAAAAATTACTAGTAATTTACATGTCTGATGCACATCTCAATAACTATTTAAAAAAAACACCGACGTTAGTCTGGCCTCAAACCTGCGACCTCCTTCGTATTAGTTATGTACGCGCAATACACCTGAGTTGGTATGTTTACAAACGGCAACTCAAACTCTCTCAGAGATTAGAGGTATGTGGTTCATAGAGTATTCTAGAACATAAGTAATTGACAGAATATTTGCTGTACAGTGATGGTCAAATTTGAAAAGTTCCTGTTCACCACTTAATATTCTTCCAACATAATACTCTAATCTGACATGATGCCTTTTATTTCCCTGTGGAATACTCAAAATTCTTCCACCATTGTACTTGAATCTGACATCATGTCTTTATTGTATCACAGATTCAAGAGAGTTATGTAGCCTTGATGCTCATATCATGCCGACAAACATGACTTCAACAGTTCTATTTTGTAACTCCTGATCTAAAATGCACCATCAACAACTCCATATGTCATATGTGCATGACCCGCAGAATGTGGCAATTCAATAGCAGATAGATGCACTGACAGTTTCTGTTGTGGTATTCACTATTCAGTATATCACATTAATATTCATTAATTGCCTAATACAAACTTTCAGTCATCTCCTGCTGCTGTCATCTCTAGAACGCACCTACCAACACTGAAGAGGTTAAAAAAGTGATTTCCCAGTTAGGGAGTGAGAAGGTACCCGGCATGGATGGCATCCCCATCATATTTTATCAAACATAGTCAGACATGCTAAAAAGTTAAAACGAACATCATGGCTATGTTTCATGAATTCTTTGACGATGATCTTTAGCTGAGTAGGATGAACGAAGCTGAGGTGGTCTTGATTCCCAATAATGATTCACGTAGGGTGGAGCACTGCCGCTCAATCAGCTTAACCAGTTTGGTCAATTGTACATTAAGATCGTCACTAAAGCTCCAAGCCGATTTACCCGAGGGTGTTATCATTAGGCTAGTAGGGAAAGATCCATCATTAACGTTCAAGCTGATTTACTCAAGGGTTGTATCATTGTGCTGGTTGGAAAAGAAAAGTCAGGCTTCATTAGGGGGAAGAACATCCTTAATTGTCACAAGTGCACAAGAGACCACTCATCATAGGAACGATTACAGCAGTTGCTAGCTCCAACTGACCTATACGAAGACCTGTTTGAATAGGAGAGCTTTTACAACACTCTCAAATGAAAGGGTATTGGGTCCAATAGGATTTCTTAGATTTGACAATCCATTTCTTTGACCCACATTGTGATATCTATGCATGGAGCACCGGGTCCTTCATTCTGTGCTGAGACTAACCCAGATTAATCCATTACCCCCTTTTTTGTATGGCTAGCATTCAGGCGCCTGCGGATATTGATAATGAGATTGTAGCTAGGTGTCAGAAGTCTGAACCACTATCAAGATTTTACTTGTTACGTTTTGTTTGGACTTAAGATATGCTGAGGTCTTCCTTTCTTTATAAGACTAGACTCGTGGGATGTTGAGGTTTTATGATTTGACACCAATTGTTCCCTGGATGATAAAGCCTGTTTCGTTATTTCCTCTCTAAATGAAACAAGGTGGTGGTTATGCTCCACCCACCCTTTTCATGAAAAATAATCAATTCCACATTCTGTAAATTACTAACTATAAAGATCTTTTTTGCTGTCAACAAGGATATATCTCTACTTAGATAAACATAATTGTAATTGTAAAATATGGTGCGAGAAAGATACTTCAGAAAAATAATTAATTTACAAGATTTGTTAAGAATCCATACAAGATGTGACAACGTCAAATCCCCAATCATGCTTCAAATGACCAATATTACTATGGGTAAGAGGGAGAAAACTCTACCGTATGAATGATGAAGATATGGGTTCATTAAAATAAAACCATTGAAAGCATACAGATGTACATAGAGGGTTTGTTCGATAGGTTTAATCCATCTAATTCATGTAGGCAGGATCAAATTCTTGAACTTCCGAAAGGGAAATCAATTCTAAGGGTGAAACTACACAAGTTAGTGCATATCCCTTTTCCTTATCACTTCAGGCCAGGACCTCGAAGTCTAGAATTAACCCAAATGAGTGTTACTGTTAAAGATAAAAGGACACAGGAGTGCATTCCACAGTCAATTAAAAATCTTCTCAAAGTAATAACACATATATAATTGTCAAACTGTAGCTGATAATTCTTAATCAGTGTCAACCTCAACATTATAAATAGATAGTTATTTATACTGCAATGCTAGCCTTGTGAACTCTTTAATGCATGCACTTTTCTTGTTCTAAACGTTGCTTTCGCTCTTCTCGCTATTAAAAACCTCATTTTATCCCCACAACGGATACTAATTTTATTAAGAAAAAATAATGTGCGTAATATACCTGAGAGGACACATGTCCACATAGCCATGTCCTCAACTCTCATAATAGTAAAGATGTATTGCTAATTAGGACAGTGAATTTAGTATCAAGCAGTCTCAGATACCCAGTGATGATTGGCTACATCGAAATATACTTATACTCACTCTACTAAGGTACTGCAACTTTATTGTATAGGTTATTCAAACTAAAGAAGCCAAACCATCACCATTAGACCTATAGTCTGTCATCTCAATGGACATACAGTTCATGTTAATATCCAAACTGCAAGACCAGGGGTTGATTGTGAGCCAAAGTAAAAGCTCAACGAAAATTGATAAACCCTCTGAACTTGTTGCTTAAATTTTAGCTGAAGTAATTACAGACAAGTGAAGAGCTTGCCACAGACATTGTTGGCTGGCGGCTTATCGGTTAAGCAATTTGTGTTCACATAATTAAAGGAGCAAAACCAGTAAAAACCCTTGAAGTCTAAAGTCCTTCGTAAGGGTTACAGATGACTATATTAACCTTTGAGGCATGTCATAAGCCAAAAGGGAAGAAAAAAAATACATTCCCACTTATTAGCTGTACGCCTGTAAACCTAAGCTGTAATGAACGTGACAACTTTTAAACAACTCATCAGCAACTTAATGATTTATCAAGAAAGGGAATCCTCAAATAACTACAAATGTGTTATGCTAGTATGTCAGGGTTCCATAGATTATAGATATTGCTAAAGAGTAAAGAAGCTCCACTTAGGTATTTCCTTCTTTGCATAACTGATTTGATTCAATAAAAATTGTGGATTCCATTGGGTGTAATACTTCTGAATGCCTAGTTCATGGTTCTTTCTACCTCTTTGAAATTATTTTATATTTCCAATACACATCTTTCTTGATATTCACTTTGGAGAAAGATGCAGAGACCATTAATATCTGAAGGTTATGCCCTGTTTGGAAATGGAGTTATGTGGAGGTAGGAAATAGTTTCACTCTTGCTGAATATTTCCTACCTCCACATTGCCCCATTTCTAAACAAAGCTGTCGAAATATGCTATGAAACCTTAGCATTGTTAGAACATTTAAGGTTGTATAATCCACATTGACCACCAAGAAATACCAAGGACAGGGGTTATCTCTATATAAGACCAATCATTCATAATGCCAAATGACAGAGAGTAATCAAACCATGACAGATGGTAAGGTACTGAGTACCCGTATAGTTAAAGGGAGAAAATTTTTACGACAGTCAGACAAGCATATCTGCTTTATGCTTTATGATAAAAATGTGGGGGCAACTAAAAGATATCTTTAAGAAATAAACTCAAATCAAATGAAAACGTAGAGTTTGGTAAGTGAAAAATTACTATCTAGATAAATTAAGAATAAGTGCATTTGTATGGAGTAGGGATTAGCTTGAGGAAAAACAGTTGAGAAGATCTTACATCAATTAGCAGTGACAATATTGTATTTAATGAAACAATAAAAATGTGGGTAGTACTAAGAAGAAAAGGCATATCAGAACCTCCAAAAATAAATTTACTTTATTTGCTAAACAGCTACATATGTTGACACAAACTAAATAACAAATCTTATGTCTCAGGACTTATCATGACTCATGAACTAAATGACATGAAAATAAATCATGTAGAACAGTAAACACAATTTTACACTGCAAAATATAATGAAGTCAATAAAAAACATGTAGGTCAGTTCCAAAACTTACGCCTTTCCCTTGCCTGAGCAGATAAGATCTGACTGAGCATTAGTTGTCTCCTCTCTTCTGCTTCACTGATTCAGTATAATATAAGAATTGTCAATTCTAAAATTCCTACACTAGGCAATTCAAATTTTCTATTTAGTCCCTTCAATTTTGTTGTGTGTGTGTTTTCTATTAGGTTTCCCAAATCTTCTTAACCGTTATTAGGTCCCCTAAACTAGTTGATAGCAATTAGGTCCCCAACGTCATATCGTCATTCAAAATAGATTTCTCTTTTGAAAGGGTTCTTTTTCTAATCTACTGTTTGGAGAGTCGTTGGGAATGAAGAAGGGCATAATGGAAAAATGCATATTTTCCGATTAAATTGGACTCAGTTCAATGTAACCAACACAAATCACTAACTAGGAGGGCTTGTTCAAATTTATTAAACAAATTTAAGGATTAAGAGGCAATTAACACATTTGAGAACATAATAGAGAATCCATGTAATATAATGAACTAAATAGTAAAGACTAAAGAACCCACAAAAAGTAGTCAGAGAACCTAAAAAAAGGATAAGTTACATGGAACAGTGGAGAGTTTAAAGCAAATAAAGATAAGACCCAGATACATTTCCAAGTTAAAAGTTAACAATAAATCAAATACATTTTCACCTTTTAGCATCTTCTTGTGCTTTCTGCTGCCCTGCATCTTGTTGATTGCCCTGATTCAAAAATCAAGATGCAGCAGTAGTCATTGCCAATATGATATGGCAGAATGAAGTTGTCGATTAAATTCATTAGCTCGATCAACAGTATTAACTTACCGCGCCTCTTTGTGCCATCAACTCTTGCATTCTTCTTTGCCTAATGGCCTCAAGCTCTGGATCATCCTAGACAAGAAAAGAAACATTCTTAACTAACACATGTTGTCAATTATCTGTAAACAAAAGGATTCTACCAATATATTCATCATTTTCCTTTTCCAAAACCTGTCACATTGACTGCCAATACTTCTTTCTCACTTGCTTTTGAATCTCAAAAAGTGATTGCAAAACAACTAATTAAGGTGCAAACAGAAAAATATTGCACAGAAAAAACTTACCAACCGCGCAAAGACGAATAATAACTAGGTGAGAAGCTACATTGGAAAAAATCCTCTTTAATAAATATTCTGTTTAAATAGACACATAACTCCACTATACCACTTCATTATCGACTACAATATTGACCAGACTAGTTAGGTGCATGACGATGTTCATCAACAGAAAAGTAACTTCCAACAACTAATAAATTCACAAAAGACATGGAGATGAAGAAGACTTAACGATATATAATTAGGTAATCTCATATTCATATTCCACATAGAAATCTCCGAATTCGTAAGAAGGGCCGGACACAAGTGTTTGCACATAGTGACATAGATGTGAGGAGATGGCATTTTGCCATCTGTTTTAGGCTATGTTTGGGAACAAAGTTAAGTTAGGATAACTAGAGTTGTCTCTCATAATTTAAAATAAACTATAGGTATCATAACTTTGGCAGGTTTGGGACTCATTTTAGAGTTAAGAAAACTACATTTATCTTACCCCAAAAGGTGAGAAAACCATGGTTATCTAAACTCCACTCTTACCTAATTTTGTTCTTAATTTAGATAACTTTAAAATGGAGGTAAGAGTATGACAACCAAAGTTAGCGTACCTTGTACCTCCAAAGTTAAGATAACTTTGAGGTTTGAAACTGTGTGTATAGTCAACGAAAGGAGTTTTTTGCCTTCATAGGCCACTTTTTAAAAATATTTGCATTTAAGAGCCAGTTTCCCAACTATTAGCGTTTTTGGGCTACTCTGTGCCACATCAGCGGGAATAGCGGCATCTTTATTTTCGAGATCGCTAATGGGAATAGCAGCCTATGTTTTAAATTTTTTTGAATTTTTTTTTGCTTTCGCTATTCCCACTAGCAACCTTAGTATATATATGAGGTCGCTGATGGGATTAGCAACCTCAAATGAATGTATTTGAGACACTTAGCGATTTCTAAAGAGTTTTTGTTCTCTTTGGAAAGAAAAAAAATTTATAACTGTGGTCGCTATTGGGAATAACGACCTTAGTATATTTGAGATCGCTAATGGGATTAGCGGCCCCAAATGACTGTATTGAGACACTTTGCGATTTCTAAAGAGCTTTTGCTCTTTTGGGAAAAAAAAATTTAAAACTGAGGTCGCTATTGGGAAATAGCGACCTTAGTTCATTAAAAGTCGTTAATCCCATTAGCGCCTTGTATATACTAAGGTCGCTATTCCAATAGCGACCATAGTTTTAAATATTTTTCCAAAGAGAACAAAAAATCTACAGAAATCGCTAGGTGTCTCAATACATTCATTTGAGGTCGCTAATCCCATCAGCGACCCCATATATACTAAGGTCGCTAGTGGGAACAGCGACATCAAACAAAAAATTCAAAAAAAATTAAAACATAGTCCGCTATTCCCATTAGTATCCTCGAAAATGAAGATGCCACCATTAGGAATAACGGCAGCTGCTGATGTTGCACAGAGTAACCCAAAAACACTAATAGTTGGGAAACTGACCCAGAAACGCAAATATTTTCAAAAAGTGGCCTATGAAGGCAAAAAATTCCTACGAATGCAAGTAGTATTTCCACTTCCAAAAACAGACTTGTGCATCGCCGAACAAGAAGGTAATAATCAGTCGGAAGGGAAGAGACCATGATGATGCACCATTCAAATAAACGACATATACATCGATTTTTACTGCCTATATTATCATCAAAATACCAACTAGTTGTCGACACAAACTTAAATTTGTCAAAGAATTGGGACCTGATCTTAAGATTTTTTAAATTTTTTTAATTTATTCAAAACCAAGAAATAACAACTTAGACTCGACATCAAAACTCGGATCTAGGGTATGAGGAAAAAAAATACAAGAATATAAATCTAACTAAAAAATCGAAGAGAAAGTACCATGTTGAGAAATTGAATAGCAGAATCTGAAGTGGCGAGCTTCTAGGGTTTCCTACTCGTCGACCTCCAGAGAATCTCTCGCTGTACAAATAAACCAAAAATAAAAAATAAAAAAATAAAAAATAAATAAAAAATAAAATAGAGAAATGATGATGGTGGGCCCGCTCTGTGAGGAAGACTTGAAGGCCAAGCATTAGAAAAAAAGCCCAACTGGCATCTGGGCTTGGTTTGCAATTATAATAATTATAATTATAAAGAGGATTGCGAATGGGGCCCACTAAGTGCTAAGGAGCCGAGGAGGTCAAGGCCAGAGCCTAGTAAATAAAAATTTCATGAGTAGAGAAATCTTGTAATTAATAATTTAAGAAGGGCCTTATTACAACTAGCGCAAAATAAAAGGAATTTTTTGTCGTCATAGGCCACTTTTTGAAATATTTGCGATTATGGGCCAGTTTCGAAACTATTAGCGCTCGCAGGTTACCTTGTGCCACATCAGCAGCGGCCGCAATTCTCATTAGCGACCTATTCATTTTGAAAGTCGCTATGAATAGCGGCTTATGTTTTAATTTTTTTTTGAATTTTTTGTTTGCTGTCGTTATTCTCACTGACAACCTTAGTATTTATGAGACCACTAATGAGATTACCGACCTAAATGAATGTATTGAAACACTTAGGGATTTCTATAGAGTTATGTTTTTTTTTGGAATTTTTAAAAAAAAAACTGAGGTCGCTATTGGGAATAGCGACCTTAGTATACTTAGGTCGTTATTCGCAATAGCGACCTTAGTAGGAAATACAATCTCTTTGTTCTTTGTAAAATTTACAAAACTAGTCATACAACTAAGGTCTCTATTCAGAATAGCTATCTTAGTACAATAAAGATCTCTATTCCGAACAGTGACCTTAGTACAACTAAGGCCTCTATTCCGAATAGCAACCTCGGTTTCAAAAATAAATTGATTGTTATTTTTTCATAGAGCAAAAATTCTCTAGATTTTGTTAAGTGTTAGAATACGGTTCATTAATGATCGATAATCCCATTAGCGACCTCATATATATTAGCGACCTTTGTACAACTAAGGTCGCTATTCGGAATAGCAACCTCAGCTTCAAAAATAAATTGATTGTTATTTTTTTAGGGAGTAAAAGCCCTCTAGATTTTGCTAAGTGTTAGAATAAAGTTCATTAAAGATCGCTAATCCCATTAGCGACCTCATATATATATTAAGATTGTTATTTCCAATAGTGACCATAACTTTATATTATTTTTCTCAAAGAGTGCAAAACTATATAGAAATCGCTAAGTGTCTCAATACATTCATTTGAGGTCGCTAATCCCATTAACGACCTCATATATACTAAGGTCGCTAGTGGGAATAGCGATAACAAACAAAAAGTTTCAAATAATTTAAAATAGAGGCCTCTATTTCCAGTAGCGACTTTCAAAATGATGAAGTCGCTCATGATAATAGCGGTCACAGTTGACGTGATACAAAGTAGCCCACGCTAATAGTTTCTGTTGCTGCTGATTTTGGTGTGGGAGCAAACAGATGAATTTGTGGATTCTTGGAGAAAACAATAAAACAAACTTGTTGACCTGTTGACCTTCACCAACTTGTTGACTTGGTCTCTTGGCGCTGCCGTGAACCTGCAAAAAGTGTGAAACACCGGGGTTGATCCCGGCGACGCACCCTCCGACGCTCTTGTCAGTAATCTGAATGATTAAGAAAAAAGCTTTGATTGGCAAAAGATTGATTACCTCTTAATGGTGAGGGATGGGGGTATTTATAGCCGCCTTTGGGATCAGTTTTGAGATAAAATCCCTAATTCCCAGTGAAAGGATAGAGCAAATCAGGGCCGTTGATTAAGTATAATCAGAAACCCTAATTCTATCCAGCTGGACTGGGTTTCTTGCCGGTTAAAACCCGCACCCAGTCAAGGCGGATCCGTTTATGGGTTATAGGGCTTTGAAGAAAGACCCAGTCCCTATTTCAGATCCGTTTGTAGGTGAAATTACCGTTTTACCCCCGAGCTTTAAGATTCGTGCCCGATTTGAACAGTTCCGATTTAACCCTATTTTTAGCCATATCACGAGCCCCCTACTCCTGGAAACTGAGTTCTACAGTCTTTGAGGAGTAGTTTTGTTGTTCTAATGGCGTACGGGATTTTATCGGTGTTCTTAAGGGAGTTGAATCTAGCTCGGGGTGTAACGGTAATTTTCTGAGCTTGTAAAATGCCCAAAATTATTCTTAGATTTTTCTATATTTTTTGTGATTTTTCCAGATTTTTCAGAATTTTTCGAATTTTCTATTTAATTTCCGAATTAAATAATTAATTATCGAAAAATTTAATTAATTATTCTAATTTAATAATTATTATTTTCAGAATTTAAAATTTGTTTTCTGGATTAATAATTATTTTAAGAATTTTTTATTAATTTTTTCCGATTTTTAAATATTTTTTTCTGATTTTTTAAATTATTAATTCAATTATTTAAATAAATAAATAAATAAATACCTGGTGACGTGGCGCGATCTTGTGCATTGATCACGATCAAGCGAGCGTGCATCGGGAGGAGGTCATTTTTTCCTTATATGAGCTCCGGTGCCAAGAGCTCTCGGCAAAAGTGGTCAATGTCCCTGTGGACGCCACGTGGCAAAGTCAACGGCTCGCCGTTGACTCTTTTTTTTTTTGGTAATCCGCTCTCCTATCTTCTTTTTTTTTTTGCTTCTTCCTTCTCCTTCATCTTCTCCATTCTCGAAGCGCCAGTGGCTCGCGAAGTGGAGATCGACGGGGGAGCTCGTCTTCGGAGGTCGACGAGGAGGAGAGGTCGAGGTGCTCACGATAGTTTGGCGAGCTCGACAGTGGAGTACGTCGTCTCGCCGTGCTTAATGTGGTGAAGGATAGGATGGAGCTCAGAGCTCGGAGCTCCAGAGTGGGAGCTCGGCTCAATAGTGGCGAGGCAGTTGGATCGCGAGCTCGAAGAGGAAGTGAGGGAGCTCTGGAGCTTTGATGCAGCTCGTGGGCGTGGAGACGAGAGGATGGCTCGAGCTTGGAGAGGAGACGGGGTCGAAGCTCGGAGTTGGGTTGGAGCTTGACGAAGCTCGGTGGAGGAGCTTGGTGATGGCGAGGTCAAGCTCGCGCGAAGGTGGCGAAGCTCGAAGGTGGGTTTGGAGCTTGTGCTGGCTGTGCGAGACGGTGGCGAAGTTCGTCGGATGTGGAGCTCGGGGGGGAACTCGACGAAGGAGGTCGGCAATGGAGGGGAGATCGTCGGAGCTCGGAGAAGGCTGAAGTTGGAGTTTTTTTCTCATTTGAGCTCCGGTGCCACGAAATCTCGGCAATCACTGCCGACCTTCACGCTCCGACTCCGACGTGATGGTGTCGGTGGCTACTGTGTGGAGTTCGAGCTTCGGCCATGGGAGTTTCGACGAAGCTTGAACACAATGGAGAGGAGCTTGAAGCTTTTAAGCTCGGCATTGTGGCGCGGCTTGGTCACGAGCTCGAGTTCGGAGCTTATTAGTGGCAGCGATGGGTTTGTCGAGGAAGGAGCTCGGAGCTCGGAGCTCCGGAGTGGGAGCTCGGCTCAGTAGTGGCGAGGTGGTTGGATCGAGAGCTCAAAGAGGAAGTGAGGGAGCTCGGATGGTGAGGAGGTTCGTGCTCGGAGCCTTGGAGACAGTGAGCTCGGCAATGATGGGTTCGTCGAGGAATGAGCTCAGAGCTCGGAGCTCTGGAGTGGGAGCTCGGCTCAGTATTGGCGAGGCGGTTGGATTCTCGACGATGGAGGTGGCTCAACAGTAGAGTGCAGGGAAGAAGAAGCTGCATCGATGGGTTTTTTTTTTTTTTTTTTCCTTCAGTTTTTGGTGCCAAAACTGTGGAGAAGAAGACTTTCCATATGGGGTTTCGAGTTTGGTCCTTAACGGGTCTGAACCCGACCCTGTAGCCCCCTATTTATTTATTTATTTATTTATTTATTTATTTATTTATTTATTTATTTTGTGTTGTTTGTTTGGTTGCTTGTATCTGAGTCGTCGATCGTATTTGAGCACGAATTCCAAGGTAAAAAGTTTCTCTTATTTGAGCTCCGGTGGCAAGACGCTCAGATTGCATTTCTGAACCAGGGGAGTGCTTCGGCAACTTGACACGTGGCAGTCAACGGTTGACCGTTGACTTTTTTGATAGATTTTTCTCTCATTACATGATTGGTGGCAAGAACGCTCGGATTGCATTTCCGAACCAGGAGAGGGCTTCGGTGACTTGACACGTGGCAGTCAACGGTTGACCGTTGACTCAGTCAACGTTGACCGTTGACTTTTTTGACAAAATTTTTTCTCTCATTACATGATCGGTGGCAAGAACGCTCGGATTGCATTTCCGAACCAGGAGAGGGCTTTGGCGACTTGACACGTGGCAGTCAATGGTTGACCGTTGACTCAGTCAACGTTGACCTTTGACTTTTTGACAAATTTTTCTCTCATTACATGATCGGTAAAAGAACGCTCGGCGAGGGGTGCCGAAGTCCAAGTGAGGTGTTTTTCTCGCGTTTGAGCGTCGGTGCCAAGAGCGCTTGGCAAGGTGTGTCGAGGTCCCAAAGCGAGGATTTTTTCCATGTTTGGGTGTCGGTGCCAAGAGCACTCGGCAAGGCGTGCCGAAGTCCCAATGTGAGAATTTTTTCCATGTTTGGGCGTTGGTGCCAAGAGCGCTCGGCAAGGTGTGTCGAGGTCCCAAAGTGAAGATTTTCTCCATGTTTGGGGCGTCGGTGCTAAGAGCGTTCGGCAAGGTGTGTCGAGGTCCCAAAGTGAGGATTTTTTTTTATGTTTGGGCATCAGTGCCAAGAGTGCTCACCGAAGTGTGCCGAAGTCTAGGGAGAGTTCTTCTCGATGTTCCCAGTGCTGCGGAGGTCGGATCGGGGCTTATGACCCCTTATTCTGAAGCTATTTCGAAGATCTAGCTACAAGTTATCTTCATTGATGAATTGGAGAATCCTCCTTCCTCCAGGTCAAGATAGTCTCGCAACATCTTCGTCTTCGCGAAGTTGAGAAGAGCTTTGCATGGCTCTAGGGGAAGTCTGTTCTTGGAGGACAAGTTTGAGGAGCACCTCTCGGGGAGAGTTTTAGCTCCGAACTCGTTGAGAAGAGGTCCGCTCTGTGAGTGAGCGAAGCGAAGAGCTTGGCTTTAGGAGAGAGCCATTTGGGAGACAAGTTTGAGGAGCAACTCTAGAAGAGAGTTGTGAGCTCCAAACTCGTTGAGAAGAGGTCCGCTTTGGAGGTGAGCGGAGCGAAGAGCTTGGCTCTAGGAGTGAGCCATTTGGGAGACAAATTTGAGGAGCAACTCTTTGAGAGTTGTGAGCTCCGAATTTGTTGAGAAGATGTCCGCTTTGGGGGTGAGCGGAGCGAAGAGCTTGGCTCTCGGAGAGGGCCATTCGGGAGACAAGTTTGAGGAGCAACTATAGGAGAGAGTTGTGAGCTCCGAACTCGTTGAGAAGAGGTGCACTTTGTGTTAGTGTAGGTGCCCTAGAGGCAATACAATGATATTATGGAATCAGTATTATTGACATTATGTTCTTTTGATTATATTAATAATTTATTATGCTTCGTATTTACTGCGTTATAAATATTAGCATGATAAATGTCCTTAGATTATTAATACGAACTATATGAACATGAGATTATATATAGTATAATAATCTTAAATGTCCCTAGTCGAGTATTATTATTATTAGGACAGTAATAATACATTGAGACTAGTATGTTGATTGATTGATGACCACCTCTCATGGGTCATTAGTATAGAGATACTAAAATCAATACATAGGTAAATGTAAGAGTACATTGTACTGGACAGACCCACTGTGAGATTCTACATGGAATGAATTAATAAGTGTCATAAGTAATCTCACTGTGATAATGGTGTAATGGTCCTCTGACCTGAAATCATTATATTTCTACACGAGAATTAATGCACTTTGATTCTATCAAAAGTTATCTTTAATCGGGTAATGATAAAGATAGTATTGGGTTCATTATGAATCGTGTGAGAAATATGAATGATCTAGAAGGAATTTAACCCTCCTAATTTTAGGAGCGATATTATCGGCCTCTTGTTTGAGTGAGACTACGAAATGCATGGCCATGCTCAAATATTGATTTGTTTGAATAGTCTACTCATCGATCAAGAAAATAAAGATTAAATTATTAAGAGGATGACACGTCCCATGCCTCTAGTTTAATCTATAATATCAAGGTTAAAAGGATTATATTACATGGAGACATTAGTCACGAAAGGTTTAATTGAATCACCAATTATTATTATTACTTGGGTAGCAATGATGTATTACTAGATGCCGCTCATTGTTTATAATTTTATTATAAGATAATAAAATTATTGCCAACGTAATAATAACCTAAAGGGTCACACACTTAGAACGTTTAAAAGGAGTATTAATTTAAATTCGGAATTTAAATTAAATGATTCGAAATTAGTTATTTAATTAATTGAGTTGGACTTAATTAATTAAAGGATAATTTGAATTTAAATGATAAAACCAAATCAGATTGGTCTTATCAGAAGCCAAACTGATTACGGTTAATTCGAATTTAAATGATAAAACCAAATCAGATTGGTCTTATCAGAAGCCAAACTGATTACGGTTAAGCCCACCTCTTATCTCTCCCTATAAATACATAGAGATGTATTGGATTAGGATAATCTTTGACAAATCCGTTTTCCACAGAAAACCCTAGCCGCTCAACTGTTGAGAGGCAAAAGAGAGAGAGAGAGAGAGGCAAGCATCATCGGCTAGTACCGGCTCCCTCGATCGTTGGACGATCGGACGTTCGTGTGGACTGCCTTAGAGACGCGGATCTAGCAACTAGGGCTGCGTGGTGATTGCAACCTCCATCTTTCAGCCTTCGTAAAGCTCCGAAAGGTAAAATTTTATTTATCCATTATTAGCCATGTCTTGTACACGGATCCATGGATTAGGGTTTCGGATCTGTTATCATTTCTTTTTCGCTGCGTTTGTGCCCCGAAACCCAACACTTTGGAGGCGAGCGGAGCGAAGATCTTGGCTCTAAGAGAGAGCCATTCGGGAGACAAGTTTGAGGAGCAACTCTAGGAGAGAGTTGTGGGTTCCGAACTCGTTGAGAAGAGGTCCGCTTTGGAGGTGAGCGGAGCGAAGAGCTTGGCTCTAGGAGAGGGCTATTCGGGTGACAAGTTTGAGGAGCAACTCTAGGAGAGAGTTGTGAGCTCCAAACTCGTTAAGAAGAGGTGCGCTTTGGAGGTGAGCGGAGCGAAGAGCTTGGCTCTAAAAGAGAGCTATTCGGGAGACAAGTTTGAGTAGCAACTATAGGAGAGAGTTGTGAGCTCCGAACTTGTTGAGAAGAGGTTCGCTTTGGAGGTGAGCGGAGCGAAGAGCTTGGCTCTAGGAGAGAGCCATTTGGGAGACAAGTTTGATGAGCAATTCTAGGAGAGAGTTGTGAGCTCCGAACTTGTTGTTTAAGTGAGAGAATCAACGATTGTGGGAACAGTTCCGAATGGCGAACCACTTCTTACCCGCTTATGAGCGAATAATTCGAAGTGGAACCGAGCCAAGTGTTGGACTCCGAACTCATCGTTTAAGAGAGATTCAACAGTTGTGGGAGTAGTTCCGAATGGCAAACCACTTCTTACCCGCTTATGAGCGAGTAATTTGAAGCGGAATCGAGCCAAGTGTTGGACTCCGAACTCATCGTTTAAGAGAGATTCAACGGTTTTGGGAGCAGTTCCGAATGGTGAACTACTTCTTACCCGCTTATGAGTGAGTAATTTGAAGCGGAATTGAGCCAAGTGTTGGACTCCGAACTCGTTGTTAGAGGAGGTTAACGAGTTGTAGGAACAATTCCGAATGGTGAGCTGCCCCGTCCATGCTTGTTTGCAAGCGGCTAAAGCAACGTCGAACCAAGTGTTGGACTCCAAACTCTTTTTTTGAGCTTAGTAAGTTGCGGGAGAAGCCATGTAGGAGAAGCTAGATTCTGAACTCACCATTTAACGAGTCGTATATATGACTCGGAGAGATAGAGATGAAGCAAGAGCAATAATTTTCAATAAAAAATTGTAAAGTTTTATTGAGATAAACTAAGTGGCCGCTTCAATAGGGCGAGCCATTATTACATGCTATTAGCCGGGTTACAAGCATCGGCCTTATTGAAAATCAAGATACTACTTCTACGATAAGGTGAAGACCTCTTGGGAGGAGCCGGGTTCTCCCTCGATTGGGCCTCCTTGGATGAGGTGAAAGACGGCCCCAAGTTCTAAGTTTTGAAGCTCGGCGGACCTCTCTGTTCGTTTGTAGGCTCCTCAGGGGGGAAGCTCGGCCCCATCTTTTTGGACGAACTTGGTCAGGTGTCCCCGCTGTATGAGTTCTTCGATCTCCTCCTTGAGAGCCCGACAATCATTCGTGTCGTAGCCGTGGTCCCTGTGAAAGTGGCACCACTTATCCTTGTTCCTCTTCTTACTAGGGGTATTTATTCTAAGGGGAGCGCGGAGTAGCCCTTCCTTGTCCACCTCCATAAGAACTTCTGATATATTAGCAATGAGGGGGGTGAACTTCTCAAAACGAGGAGTCGGGAGGTGCTGGCCATTGCCGTCCTTCTGGAATTTTTTGGACCCCTCTTCGCTCATATTCTTCTGTTAGTTACCGGAAGATGATTCTTCAAGAGTAAGGGGGTTGAGAGCCTCTTCCACTCGTATGTACTTCTCCACCTTAAGTAGGAGTTCTGAGAAGTCCTGAGAAGGCTTCTTGGCAAGGGACGCCTTGAGGCGAGCGTCGGTGACGTTGCCCTCGAATGCTGCAGAGGCTACTGATTGGTTGAGGGAGGGAATGGATTGGGCTTCGGTGGTGAAGCGTCGAACGTAATCCCTTAGGCGTTCACCCTTTACACTTGTTTTTTCGGCCCGACGGCTACTCACGAAATGAGTAAAAAGGAGCCCTTCGAACTGATCGATGAGAAGATGGAGGCCGGGGCGAGTCGATAGTACCATTCTCTCGCAGACCCCTTCAATGTGGCAGGGAAGATCTTGCAGAGGAGGGCATCTGAAGCCTAGTGGATCATCATGAGAGTTTTGAAACTCTCTATGTGATCCGCGGGGTCCGACTCCCCGGTATACGACTCGAAGTGAGGCGGCTTGAAGTTTTCTGGGATGGGGTCCTCCATGATGGTGCGGGAGAATGGAGGTCTGCTCGGGCGGAGGTTTATCACTCGTTGCTCTCCTTCCTTGACAATTCGGTCGAGGCGCTTCTCCACCTCGTGGAGACGGCGGTAGACTGAGTCTTCTTTTTGATCATATCTTGCCGAGTCCCGGGACTCATCTTCGTACGAGGGTGGATTGGGGCTACGGCGATGGTAGCTTGGAGATGGACGAGGACTGGGAGTGTGAAGGTGGTGGCTCCTAGCTGGCTCTTGGGTAGGTGGCCTCTGGTCGTTATTCGGGGCAATATTGAGGGCTCGTAAGACTGCCGCTTGGAACTCTTGCAGTTTCGCCCTTGTGACTGGTGCCTCTCCAGCTTGGCAGTTCCTATGTGTGGCTCGGCTTACTGGAGAATGAGTTCTCCGCCGATGGCGCTGAGGGGACTCTCTTCGCCTCCTCGGGGGAGGGGATCCTCTGGTCCTCGGTCGGCGGGGGGTCCGGACTCTTGAGGCCCCTGGGTGCTCAGGTTGATGGACTCCCGAAAGGGCTCGCCATCCATTCAGGCGAGTTTGGAGGTCGACCCCCCTTTAGCGGTCGGCAATCACTTGACGAAGATCCCGCTCGGGAGGGCTTCGAGAAGCCATAGATTCAATTGAAGGATTGGGACCCGCGATATGGTCATGAGGAGGATGTTGCTTCGGACGACTATGACGGGAGCCCCCCTGGACAGCCCCCCGAGACCCTGGAAGGGTCTGTTGAGGAAGAGCACCTTGAGCTGGAGGAGGGAGAAGAGGAAGAGAAGTGGTTCTTCGGCTGGAGACCGCTGCCTTCCCCTTCTGTTTTGGATGCATGGCTTGAAACTAGTCTCGATGATGAAGTTAGGTCGGGTTGCTTTTTCGTTCCCACAGACGGTGCCAATCTGTTGCTGCTGATTTTGGTGTGGGAGCAAACAGATGAATTTGTGGATTCTTGGAGAAAATAATAAAGCAAACCTGTTGAACTGTTGACCTTCACCAACTTGTTGACTTGGTCTCTTGCCGCTGCCGTGAATGTGCAAAAAGTGCGAAACACCGGGGTTGATCCCGGCGACGCACCCTTCGACACTATTGTTAGTAATCTGAATGATTAAGAAAGAGCTTTGATTGGCAAAAGATTGATTACCTCTTAATGGTGGAGGATGGGGGTATTTATAGCCGCCTTTGGGATCAGTCTTGTGATAAAATCCCTAATTTCCAGTGAAAGGATAGAGCGAATCAGAGGTGTTGATTAAGTATAATCAGAAACCCTAATTCTATCCAGCTGGACTGGGTTTCTTGCGGATTGGAATCCGCACCCAGTCAAGGCGGATCCGTTTATGGGTTATAGGGCTTTGAAGAAAGACCCAGTCCCCATTTCAGACCCGTTTGTAGGTAAAATTACCGTTTTATCCATGAGCTTTAAGATTCGTGTCCGATTTGAACGGTTCCGATTTAACCTTATTTTTAGCCGTATCAGTTTCGAAACTGACCCATAATCTCAAATATTTTCAAAAAATGTCCTATTAACGCAAAAAACTCAAATAAAAGACCATCTTCGTCATTTATCTCGCTCCCTCACCAACTCCAAAACCCAACAATCCTCCAAACCCTAAAAATGGAATCCCAAGACGCTGACGTCATCATCGCCGGCTTCTCTTCCAAACCCCAACCTCTAGCTCCCGCCGCCGCGGAATCCGAACCCGAGCCCGAACCCGACTCCCCCACCGGTTCCGACGACGCCATCAAGATCCTCCACCACGAGATCCAGTCCCTCCGCCGGGACCGCGCCGATCTCCAGCTCCGCATGGAGCACGTGCTATCCGACATGGACAAGTCCGACGCCGCCACCAAATCCCTCTCCGCCCGCGCCTCCTCCCTCGAATCCCACCTCCTCCAAACCCAGCAAGAGCTCGATTCCGCGGCGAAAGAGGCTAGCCAACTGAAATCTGAGAAAGAATCGATCAAGAAGGAGCTCCAGGACAAGATCGCTGACCTCGAGCTGGAGCGGGGTCGGAAAGACGGAGAGATTCGAGTGCTCAAGCAGCGGATCAAGGAGATTGAGGTTCAGAGTAAGGACAAATTGGACGAGAAGGAGGATGAGATTCGGAGGCTGATTCAAGAAGCAGCGAATGAAAAGGTGGTTTCAGAGACTGCGAAGGTGAAGGAGCTCGAAGACAAGGCAATGGAGAATGGGTTGAGTGGCAGACCCGAGAGGACTAGGGAAGTGGAGGTAGCGGTTGCTGAGAAGGCGACATGGGAGGTAGCGGTTGCAGCTGCGGTGGTTAGTGGGGCTGTTGCGGTTGCAGTTACTGCATTGTGTCTTCGTCGGAGGTAAACTTGCTGGACTTTCTGGTTGTGATTTGATTTTACTGATAGTTTTACAAGGTTATATAACGTATACGATATATTGCTAGAGGAGTTTTGGTTCCCTTGTTTGTGTGTGGCAAAGGAGTATTTTGCCGAGAATTGCGTTGTTGTTTTTGGTGGGTAACCTAAGAGTTTTTGTGATTGATCTGATGATGATAAAGTTGATACCGCAAACTTTTGTGGAGCTTGATATATGCTAATAAAGATGAAGTTTATATTTTAAAGTATTATGTGTCTTCTTGTTCGTTCATCGTTTATCTGTTCTTGGGAATAATTATTGCCTGTTATTGATATAAATGTTAGTGTGTTGTCAGTCTTAGTATATATGTTTGAGAGTTGCTCCAACGCAGCGCCAAAATGGCGCGAAACGCCATTTTTGGCGCCGGATGGCTCTCCAATCGAGAGCCATTTCCAGCGTCCGAAATGGTGCTGGTGAACAGTGCTGCGCCAAATCTGGCGCGACACTTTTTTTGTAATTGTTTAATTTGCAAATAAAGCTTCAAAGTTTTTGATAACTGTGCTGTGTTTTAGCCAATTTTGTGTTTTAGATAATAAAATTTTGTATGCGGTGAATTAATGAAATAGATAAGAAATGGGGATATTTAGTTAAAAGTTATTTAAAAAGTAGGTAGATAAGATAGAGAATATTCTTTTTTGGTGTTAGAAATGGTGTTATGGGTTGGAGATGAAGTTACTGTTTGGTGTGATTTTACACCATTTTGGTGTAAAAGTTACACCAAAATGGTGTTGTGGGTTGGAGATGGCCTGAAGGGTCACCTTACATATCCAAAATAATCTGCCTTGATTTTGTTCGAGTATTGTTGTTAATGGTTTGCAGTTTGTTATGGACGAAAAATTTGAATCTTTGATATGGAGCTTAGCCATATAGGAGATGCTTTAATAAGTCTTTACATGGTTTGTCTGATCTTAGCAATGTAAGCGTACAATTTCGAAGTGTAAGTGGTATTGTGGTATCTGTGTAATTTATAGAAAGTGGGTGGGATAACAGGATGTAGGCTTTTAGGGTTTCAACGTTAAAAAAAAACCCAAATTTTATTTTAAAGTTAGGTTTCAAAAGAAATATGAAAATGAAGATAAAGTCATAATTGATGTGTTTAAGAAACTACATAACTAATTCATTGAATTAACAATAAAAATATACATAGTACATAATTGTAAGATGGAATTGCAGGTATTTTAGTGGGGCTTTATTTGACTTTTAAAATCTGTGGGTATCTCTATCTAGCATAAGTAATTCCCTTATAATATTATGTCAATTTAGGATATGAAGTCATTGTTTTATTTTCCACCTATGCCTACACTATGTGAAGGTATTGTTGAGTAACTCTCCAATCCGGCAAGCCATACATCTAAAATGATGCAAACTTGCCTTTGGTAATCGAACAAATGTTGTAAGTTGAAAGATGCATTTAGTTGACTTTTTTGGTTATAATTTCACACTTCTATCTTTTGTTGGTTTAAATTTGAAACTGGTAACTGCATATATAGCGATAAGGCAAAATTTAAAAAAACTACACAACTTTTTGCCAGTTTTAAAAAACTACACTGAAGTTTTTTTTTTATAAAAAAAAGGACAATGTTTAAATAAGGTCCATTGGCTTAGTTAGAGTTAGGGTTAGGGTTAGTTCGGGGGGTTTATTTAAACATCTGATTAGTTAAGTGATGTTTTTTTAAACACAAATGAAAGATGAGTGTGGTTTTTTTAAACACAAATGAAAGATGAAAGTGGTTTTTTTAAACCCTACCCTAACCCATCCCTAATCCTAACCCTAACCTTATCTAACCCAGCTTAACTAACCCACTGGACCTTATTTAAACATTGTGTTCTTTAAAAAAAAAAAAAAACTTTAGTGTAGTTTTTTTAAATTTTGCCTTGCGATAATGACATGATGCGTCTTTCAGTCGTTGACATTAGTAAAATTATTAGACAAGCGCTCTTTCTTTGCTTGCTACCTGACTTTTAACTATTTGGACACTACATGGGGATAATTTTTAATATTCATCAATGTGCACCATGTTATATGATGGGTTCCTGTAGCTATAGTGCCAAAGTGGAGTGAATCAAGTGCAATATTGCATAATCTGCTTGTGCCTTTTATTTGGCTTTGTTAGAGCATCTGCAGTCGTGATTGCTAAAAAATAGCAATATGCATATTTTACATATAGCTTTTTAGCGTCTGCAGTAGTTGTGAAATGCTATATTATAGCAATCTAAAATAAAAAAAATATTGGACGGACTTTGGTGATCCGTCCCATGGCGAAATGAATTATCAGCCATATTTTAACATAATAAAATGAATATTTTAATATTTATAATTCATAAGACGGATCTTGAAGATCCGTCAGAGGGAAAAAAATTGAAAATTGAAAGGGACGGAACTTCTTGTTCCGTCCCAACCTTATCACATCTTTGTTAAAAAAATTTCCTTACTGATAATAACAAAAATTCAATAATTTTTTTTCCTGATTGATAATAACAAAAAACCTGATTGATAATAACAAAAGTTCAATCATTTTTTTAAAAATACAAAAACCAACCTCCGGAATTGACGGACGGATCTTCAAGATCCAACGGACAGATCTTCAAGATCCATTCAAAGGAATTTTTATTTTTTGGGCATTTTTTTAAGCGGAAAATTATTAAATATCGTGGGACGGACTTTCGACTTCCGTCCGACCAAAAAAAAAATAAAAAATAATTGGGACGGATTTGCAAGATCCGTCCTCTATATTATGCATTTTCTCAAATCTTCTCTCATATATAGCAATCTTCTAAGTCGAAAATGCCAAAATATGAATAAATAGCCAACAACTGCAACAGTTCGTTTGCTAAAATATGGATAAAATGAATAAATAGCAAACGACTCTGGATGCTCTTATGGTTTCGCAAAATTTTCTCCTATAGTAAGTCCCAAAACATGCATTCTGTCAACTAAGCTATCTACATCTAAAATCAATAATTTTATTTGCTTCTCGTTGCTACTGCTTACTACTATAATACGGTCGATTCTATAGCAAGGTATCAACCGGCATCACTAAAGTGAGTAACAGTCCTCATAGCTTTTCATGACCGCATTTGTATAAAGGTATAGTATATGCACTTCATGTTGCTAGGATTTTTGATGCTCAACTTTTGTGGATGTTGTTATGCAAATGATGGAGTTTATGTTCCTTGCGGATTTTGTTATGCACAGGATAATGTTTATATTCCCAATTGGTACATCTACTTCGTGATGTATCTGCATGTCCGACATGTATGTGCAACAGATCACTGTCGTTTCTCCTAATATCACTCATGTAGCCAACCCTAATTTTTTTGGATAGAAGCTCTGCCCTTGTTTTGTATTGTTTCTATACTGTCTCAGTATATATATGAAAAGGTGTCTTCCATATGCTCGGACCTGTTCGGTTTTGCCTTGGAGTAATCAGTTTATAGGTTTTTTCGACATTGATGAACAGCGCTATGTTACAGGAGATAATTTAGGATACTGCAATTTCAAAGTAAACATTGTAACTTAAGTAGTTGACCCTTCATTTAAAATCGATGATCAACTGAGGATATGAGACCACACTGATTATTTTACCTTCCACCTGCACCTATACAGCTATTCCATATGAGCAGGCTTGGAATTTTAGGCCTCAGTAATTCACTAGGTGAAATCTGAGTTCACCAGAATGCACAAAATAGATAACTACTGAAGTAAAGCCAAAAGCGGACACGATTTAACATGGACTCTGAAATAAGGAGTGCAGCTTCTATTGAGTATTGGATTTGCACATGAACATGTCAACAAGAAAATCTTGCAAGAAAGTTCATACAAATCTGGCTGAAAAATCTTAAATACAAGACAACTTCTTACTTCAATGATGAAGTTACTGGAGCCACAATGATGGCCAGCAAGCATATTAGTTTCATATATATAGTTTTCTTTGCTGAGCTTTTCGCACACTACTTGCTTTATATTATAATTTCTGCCTTTAAACTACAATCTTTTACAAAGCTTAGATTGCAATCTGAGTAGACTACTATGATAACAGATTTAACTAGTCCTTCACTGACTTGAATTCCTCCAATTCATTGTGTAACTGAAAACAAAATGACTTCAGCTTTGGCCAAGGCGACGTTGCTAAAGATAATGTTAGTTCGTTTTGGTATACTACATGTTTGGCCGATGATAGTCAGACGTTTGATAGCATTGAAATCCTAATCCTTGATATTCCATTTGATTTGAGCTTCATTTAAATTCACTGGAGCCTCCAATAATTCTGACATAAGGTACTCTTTAACATCATGAACTATCATTGTTTGTAGCAATATTGATTAAGATAAAACAAACTTCACGAAGTCATGGTCATATTTCAAAGCCCATTAACTTCCTCGGATGTATTGTTTAAAATCTATCAAAACAGGAATCATCTTGAAATGCTGGTTAGCTCCATCTTCCATATATTAAGTAGAGCACTAAAGTTAGAGTTCTTATACAGTAGGGCTTCTCATTTGTAGGCAAAGGAAGGAGTGAATTCTGCCTCTGAAAGTCAATCCAAAATTTATAGTAAGGACATAAATAGTACATGGTCAAAATTTATAGTAAGGACATAATTTAGTATCTATGTCATCCACCATCATATATCTCACATTTATGGAAGACACCTAGAATAAACACCATCATATATCTCACATTTACTAATTCGGTGGTGTCTAAAGCTTGAGTTATAGTAATTACATATTATGGTTCATTTGAGAATGCAACTGACGAACGGTGAATCATAGGTGCATATAGGAAATTTTGGAATTAGAAGTTTAATTAAAATAAGGATTCCAGTGCGTACCTTTTCTCCTCGATCACCATCTGCCAGTGCCTTGAACTCTAACCCCGATCCTCCTCTTTTGATCAGTTATCCACACTTTCCTGAGCTTGGAAATATGTGCCTAATTTATCAGCAGGGACATCGGGCAGTAGTCTACATCCACGAAAGTCTGACTATCGAAATACTGCTGAGGCTTCCTGTCAAGTCAATTTTAAAATTCAGGTACGAAATTTTATTGAAAAAGTAGTTTACGAAGCACAAATGTTTGTAAGCACCAACTCCATCAATATCGCCCTTACCACCGGCACCGTTGTTGTCATGGTCACCATCAGTCCTAGTAGGATTAAGTTTTTGGCAATGCTCATTGTACCATGCTTTTTTAGCCGCCGCCGCTGCCACCTTCCTCTTCAACCGCTTTCTCCAACCACTTTCCCGCCGCCGCCCTTTCCCTCTCTGTGTCTCCCTCTTCTCCTCCATCCTTTCCCCCAACCTCCACTCCTTCACCTTCCTTTTCTCCACCTCCATCCACTCCTTCACCTTCCTTTTCTCCACCTCCATCTCCTTCTGTCGCCCCCTACTCGGCTGGTCTATCCATTCCCTCCTCCTCAAGTCTGGCTTCATCTTTGACCCCTTCGTTTCCACCTCCATCCCATATATGTACTCTAAGTGCAACCTCCTGCCCTCCACCTCCATCCCACATATGTACTGAAAGTGCAACCTCCTGCCTTCTGCTCTATGCCTTTTCTGTAAAATTCCCAACCCAAACACCTCCACCTACAACTCATTCTTTTCAGACTTGCCAAACATGGAGGAATTCTAAGTGCACAACAACTGTTTGAGACAATGCCGGTCTGGAATGTGATATGTTGGACGACATTGGTGTCTGGCTATGCACTGGTTGGGAGGTGTTTCTGAGGATGTGCAGGGAAGGGGAGGTGGAGCCGAATGAGGTGACTGTGGCGAGTGTTCTACCTGTGTGTGCGCACATTGGGTCGGTGGGGTTGGGGGAAAGGATTGAAGGGTATGCAAGGGGGAAGGGGATGGTGAAGGGGAATGTGTTTGTGGGGAATGCGTTGGTGGAGATGTGGGGCAAGTGCAGAGATGTTGAGAGGGCGAGGAGGGTGTTTGAGAAGATGGTTGGGAGGAGGAATTTATGTATGTGGAATTCGATGATTATGGGGTTGGCTGTGCATGGGAAGAGCTAGGAGGCGGTTAGGGGTTTTGGTGAGATGAGAGCGAGAGGGTCTACTCTGGATGATATTACGATTCGTTGGTGTTCTCTTGGCGTGTACTCATGGAGGGCTGGTAGATCAGGGTTGGCACTATAAGTCCATGGAGAAGGACTTCTTCATCATGCTTAAGGTTGAGCATTATGGTTGTTTGGTCGACTTATTAGGATGCGTTGGACTTTTGAAAGAAGCGTACACGCTGATCATAAAGGGTATGCCAATGGCGCGGATTCAGTCATATGGGGAGCTCATCTTGGGGCTTGTAGCTTCCATGGCAAGGTTGAACTAGAAAAAATAGCAATGGAGGTGTTTGTTAAGCTCGAGCCATGGAATTCTAGGAACTATGTGATTCTTTCTAATGTTTATGCCGTAGCTGGGAAGTGGGATTATGTTAAGAGGGTGTGGAAAATGATAAGGGTAAACAACGTAGAAAAGTGGCTGGGTATAGTTTCATTGAATTGGATGGAAGTATGCATAAGTTTCTTGTGGAGGATAAGCCTCATCCTAGATATCTAGACTTTTATTCAATGTTGACTGAGATGATGTTTGGGATGAAAGGGGAAGAAGATGACACTGTTTTCGATTGATTTGGGTCTAGAGACTGAAAGATTTTGGCAGAAGCAAAGAGTTTCAATTTGTATTCAGACTTATTAGAAATGGTTCAAAAATGCCAAGCAGATGGCCACTTTGGTAATGTATTAATTGGATTGTGTTTTGGTATTTATTAAATTTCATGAACACCACATGCATATAGCTTCAAAAAAAAATGTTTAAACAAAATATCGAATAATTTAATTTTAAGGTAATGATTCCACATTACATATGTCGAATGAATTTTGTATGTGTTTTTATCAGAGTTATGTCCGTACTTTTGACACACGCATAGTTGAACTAGTTGCCGTTGCATTGATGTATAGCGTTTGCCCAACCCGTGCATTTGTGGTATTGAGGACCTTGCCTATTTTTCGTGCTCTACAACCAAATTCCGACGAACTCTCCTTCGCCGTCCTCTTCTCTATCCTGATGGCCCTTTTGCGCATCACCAAACCCCACTTGCCTTCCTCACCCGTCTTCTCTTCCGATCATCTCTCCCTAGTCAGTCGTTGATGGGTCTATCCCACTCACGAGAGCCCTCTTCGCTCCTAATCATAGGAACGTCGGCGCTTTTCCGGCGATCGATGTTGGTAGCCCCCCATTGCGGCCTTGTAGTCAGCATCCATATTGCCCTTCTTAGAGAACCTTTTACGAGTCTTTCATGGGGCTTTGATGACAAGTGTCCCCTACCTCTAATAGGGATGTTGTCGCCGACAGACTCTACCCTACCTCTGGTTGCATGCCTATAAAATTCTCTCTCATTGTCGTGCCCATGTTTAGCCATGGGCGGTGGGGCACATCAATCGCCTTAAAACCAATCTTACTTGAAAACACTAGTAGCTTTCTCTCCTTTCATACTTTATGAGGGATTTCTTGCCTCAACGTGTAAAGTCAAAAGTTAAACAAAATTGATATTTCTTTGAACACTCTTTTTGCCATTATATAATTCTTAATTCACACCATCATACAATAGTAAAAGTTTTATTTAATTTCCTCCAATATCCCACTCGAGTTTATAAATAGAAAAGTATGAGAGGATCGTTAACATTTGGTGATTAGGAAGAAACAAACAACAACCTTATTAAGAATTACTATGAATAATGAAAAGAAGCTTAATAATGATTTTTTTATGGAATATCATACATTTTATTTCTTTATATATCATTCTCCTTATGTGTAATATCACACAATTTGTATGTTGTAATTATTTTTACTCAAGCTTAATAATATTTTTTAATGAAATGTCATACACTTTCTTTCTGTTTATATATATCATTCTCCTTATGTGTGACTAGTAATATACACGCGCGGTGCACATATTATTTTAAAATATATATATAAAGTAAAAACTCTGATTTACACGTGTGATATATGTCTTAATAAATATGATTATATATTTTTAAAAGTAATGTGAAGACTAATGTGAGAGTTGGAGTTGTACGTGCGTTGCACGTAAGTAGGTTGATTTACAACTCGAGCTCTTCCATTATAATATATTATATTATTAGGTTTACCCGTGGACATGTGCCTATGGCACGTCTTCTGAATGATGCAATATATGAAAAACACTGTAAACAGTAAAATATATGCAATCCTATTTGACTAACAAATTACATAGGTCAACATTTATATGCAATACCATCTGGTTAGTGACTACACGATAAGTTATAAAAAATAATTAGATTGTCGTAAAATAATTACATACTAAAACAATTAGGGGTGGTTTGGTTGGTTGTAAAAAAAATGAAGTAAGGGAAAAACACTGTAGCGAAAGCAATTCCTTAAATTTGTTTTCTTAAAAGTATCTTTTGTTGAATATTAGTTTACTGTAACAATAATTAAATGTTAGTTTTGTTTTGGTTGTTGAAATACTGTAACAAAAGTAATTTAAAACACTTTTTTATTTTCGTTTTACATGAAATTAATCCAAAATTAGGGATTAATTAATTTTATTTAAGCTTAATCCCTAATATTTTGGATGAGTTAATTAAGCTTAATTAGATTTAAACTAATTAACTTTTTATCCCTAAATTTTAATTAATTAAAAAAGACTAATTAAACCACAACAATTAAAGTTTTTCTTAATTAAGATTAGTGTGATTTTAATTTGTCTTTTCTTAATTAATGAAAAGTATGGATTAAAGGTTAATTAATTTTAAAATCCAAACAAATATCAACTATATGAGTCAAAATTTAGCAAAATTCATAGCACGGAACCACCTATTCCAAAATTAAATAGCCTAGCAGCACAGTTTCCAGACTCTCAACGACATCTTGGTGGCTCTTCACTTGAGGGAATGAACCTGAAAGAGTGAGTAGCACCAATACCAGGTCTACCATGCTTGACGGGCTTGTATGAAATGGAGAACTCAGCAAGGTAGTGGCCAATCATCTCAAGCTTGACCTCAACCATATATGAGTATACTACGTTTCAGTCTACAATAGCCTCATTCAAATGTTGATCATTATCCTTTATATAAAAATTAAAAAATAATTAAAAAAAACCCTTGGATGAGGTTGCTGTAGTTACAGCAACAGGGACTGTAGCTACAGTACCCGTTACTGTAGCTAGCGGGAAAATGTCTTTTATGAGCTTAAATCTTGACTGTTGATTTCCTTCCAATTGAAGGAGAGCCACTTGGTAGTTTTTCTTTATGTTTTATTATATAGATAGATAGATGGATAGATAGATAGATAATAATTTACACGTGTGATGCACATTTAATATATTAAAAAAATTAAAGTAAAAAAATCTGACGTAGTGAGGACCCGAACCTGAGACCTCATTCATATTAGTTATGCACATGCAATGCACGCATTGGTAGATTTACAAATGACACTAAGGCCTTCTTCCATTATAATATTATTACTAGTAATATACATGTGCGATGCACGTATTAATTTTTTTTTTAAAAATTAAAGTAAAAACTCTGATTTACACGTGTGATGCATGTCTTAATAAATATGATTGTATATTTTTAAAAGTTAATGTGAAGACTATAATGGGAGAGTTGGAGTTGCATGTGTGTTGCACGTAAGTAGATAGATTTACAACTCCAACTCTTCCATTATAATAGTTATTATATATTATATTATAGATAGAAAGATATAGATAGATAGTTTACACGTGTGATGCACAATTTAATATATTTTTAAAAAATTAAAGTAAAAAATATGATGTAGTGAGAGCTCGAACCTGAGAACTCCTTCATATTATATATTATAGTATAGATAGATAATTTACACGTGTGATGTACATTTAACATATTTTAAAAAAGTTAAAGTAAAAAATATGACGTAGTGAGGACTCGAACCTAAGACCTTCTTCATATTAGTTATGCACGTGCAATGCACGCGTTGGTAGATTTACAAATGACACTAAGGCCTTCTCCCATTATAATATTATTACTAGTAATTTACACATGCGATGCACGTTTTAATAATTTCAAAAAATAAAAATAAAAATAAAAATAAAAACTCTGACGTAGGAAGGATTCGAACCGGAAACCTCCTTTATATTAGTTATGTACGTGCGTTGTATATATTGGTAGAATAACAAAATGACAAATGACACTAAAGCCTTCTCCCATTAGATAATTAGAGATTAGAGATTAGATTAGATTAGATAATTAGATAATATTAGATATTAGATATATCATACAATTTGTATGTTGTAATTATTTTTACTTATTATTTATCATGTGCAATAAATATAAAAGTTATATGTTTCTCCAGTTTTTGAAGTTATTAAAAGACTACAAATGAGCTGAGTACACGATAGGTGTTTATCCTCATAACTTTGATAATTAAATTTAAATCCGCCCTCCATTTTCGGAGGCATTGAATCAACATTTTCCAACAGAGTTATCAATCACACAACTAACTGGCACTTCAATCTCTAAATAAAGCAACAAGGAATGAACCTTTCTACATGAACAAATATTTCTTTTGATGAAATTTATCCTTTCTCTTCCTTCATATATGGGCACAATAATGCTTTTGCCCATGTTTAATGAAATCTAAACATTCGCTTCATATCTCCAAAGTATTAAAATTACAAAATTACAGCACCCCTCCACCTTATCTTCTTTTTTAATTTTTAAAGAGTATTTCTCACCTCCATCTCCTTTTTGTTGAGTTGTGGTTGCGTCCTCACCGGTTTTTTTGCTATCAGTTTTACTCTCTGTGTAAATTGTATCCCATTGTATAACCTTTATTCTTTAACATTATTGGGCTGGAGTCTAAGACTCTATCCTCGTTATAAAAAAAAAGAGAGATTAACGGATAGAGCTTGAAATGCTCTTGTAGCGCACCGGATCCTCGTCATCGGACATCCGTGATACAACCAGAATCTTTGCCTTCAAATGCATCTCAACACAGTAAATAACACGGAAATTTAAAACACTTTTATTGCCATCAGAGTTAATACATCAATAGTTACGAACATCAATTGTTCGTATCAAGCTGTAACGCCCCCATATTGACTCCAAACTCAATTCTTTCAATTTCTATATTATTTTAAACATAAAATAAGATAATTATATTTCTAAGAAAAATCGGGCAGAATCTCCCCCGCAATTTCTGCCCCGTAACACAAAAAGCTTACGGAATTCTGCTCTAAATTTCGTAGCTCACATCACAGGCAATAATATCACGGGCTCCACAGGCCAAAATGAGCAGAATCACACAGGCAATATATATATGTGCTCTGGGGGCCAAACTCATAATATAATATCAAATATCGATTAAAAACCATAAATCCCTTTGAAAACATAGTAAGGTTTTTTAGAAAATAATTTATAAACCGCACCACAGGGCCCGGTACTCCACAACAAGATGGGTACAGGTCAGAAATATATCATGCCACTCCACACTATTACTCATCATCATCATCCACGTACTTATACATCAAAATACAATTTAAAGCATAAAATTCACTACTCACACAATTTAAACCTTAAGTAAGCAATTGTGGAATGAAGCTCCACTCCACAGAATCTACACCTCACCTCTGCACCGCTGATGACCTGTAACAGTAGGGGCCTAGGGTAGTCCAGAGACCCCCTAACCCCCCAAACACTAAGGGGTTAGCCATTTCTGGTGTGAGTACAATATATTAATAAGCAAATAAATTAAACTTAAGTAAAACAGAATGAACTTACGAATATCAAGATAAACCTGAACATGTAAATGTCATATATGGAAATTCACATCAAATACTCACTGCATCACTTCCTGTATGCGTGTCCACACCTGCTCACAAACATACTTAACTTTAATTTGGAAAATCATTCCAAATTAGTCGCTTAAGGCCCATCACTTTACGCCTTATGCAATACCCCTATAGCTTTATTCTCCCATAAAGTCTTATATTCACAATTACTCTACTCACATAAATTGCACCATATTTACCATACAATTGCAATTACAAACTCACGATTTATAATCCTTCCTAATCTCATATCACATAACATCGCATTCATTCATTTCTTACAACACATATCATCACGTCTCGCAACACATCACTTCCGCACTCATTACGCAGTTCAACTATCACACTCACAATTCAGCTTAAATGGAAAAATAAACGTGCATCCTGATTTCCTAGTGTTCGTGTATGCCGTGACCTGAGACTAATGCAAAATGCAGAGTATAGAACAGATGCACTTAATCTAACGTAAGCAAGACTCAGGATGCACATGCATCTCATACTACATGTGACCCAGGTCAATCCAACGTACTTAGTCTAATGCAAGCGAGACTTTGGAAATATATGCATCCCATACTACATACGTTCCAAATCAAGCCGTTGTCTCTAAGTTTAGGAATTCGAACCCTCGCTACGCAATGCATTCTAATTTGGTCCACTTCCTGTTCCCGATAGATCGTGGCAATGAGGTTGCAATTAACGGTCCCACCGTTCTGCAGTCAACAGCCGTGACGATAAATATATACGGTCCCACCGTATGGCAGACAACGGTCCCACCGTTCTGCAGTCAACAGCCGTGACGATAAATATATACGGTCCCACCGTATGGCAGTCAACGGTCCCACCGTTCTGCAGTCAACAGCCGTGACGATAAATATATATGGTCCCACCGTATGGCAGACAACGGTCCCACCGTTCTGCAGTCAACAGCCGTGACGATAAATATATACGGTCCCACCGTATGGCAGACAACGGTCCCACCGTCTGCAGTCAACAGCCGTGACGATAAATATATACGGTCCCACCGTATGGCAGACAACGGTCCCACCGTTCTGCAGTCAACAGCCGTGACGATAAATATATACGGTCCCACCGTATGGCCGACAACGGTCCCACCGTTCTGCAGTCAACAGCCGTGACGATAAATATATACGGTCCCACCGTATGGCCGACAACGGTCCCACCGTTCTGCAGTCAACAGCCGTGACGATAAATATATACGGTCCCACCGTATGGCAGTCAACGGTCCCACCGTTCTGCAGTCAACAGCCGTGACGATAAACTTCAACTTAAACTTGAAGTTTAGTCTAATCAACAGGTCACTAGCTTGCACGTCCATAACTTCCAACACTAGATACGAAATTACTTGATACTGTAAAACCTCATGTACTCTCAACAGTACATTCTTCTTGCACTCGCTGCACCTTTCCAATATCATAAGAGTTTGCTCACTCATCGGAAATTCTCAATTCCGGGTCCTATGGGAAGGTGGGAGTGTCTATCTCGACTTCTTAATTTGACTCTTTCAGACTATCATTTGAGTTCTCGAAAACACAAGTTCCATCTTTGGAAAATCATAACTCTCAACCTATAAACTGAAATTACAAACCTCCAGATGGGTTAGAAAGCTATGACTCACTACTACGACTCTCTAGTTGGTCAATTCCCCAAATTCTTAAACATTTCAGAGCAAGAATTTCCCAACCTACCCTCATAAACATGCTTCTTAACAAGCTCATATAAAACCGAGTTGTTCTTTACCGTACAACTATCCTTCTTAGCATTCCACTTATCATACAATGATAATCAAAATTCTTCAAACATTCCCTCAAGCTAAGAATTCACATATACATCACAACGCCATGTATGTATATCTGCACAATACATCACCATCACACTGAATATTTAAAATCCCATCAACTCACCACATACACACCAATTTACCACATAACTTTTAACAAATAAGAACTTCCCGTATTTTAAATTAAAACTTCACTTGGCTGAATTAAACCAGTATTGCTCCAAAACCGCCTAAGATTTCATCATAACAGTAAACATATATTTAGCATAATCATACTCACTAATTGTCCCGCGAAAACTCGAAGCGCCACCACGCCTCCAAAGCCGCCAGTATATCCTATCATCAGAGTTCAAAGCAATCAAGGCTCAGGCATCCAAAAACAGTTATGGAAAAATAATAATACTAACTCCAATATCACACAGACATTCTATTGAACGCCTAGGATGCACACGCGCTTTGCACGTAATCACTCAAATCGTCCAAGCCAATTATAAAAGCTAATAACAACATCCCAAATATCACACAAGCATTTATTGAACGCTTGGAATATACACGTGCGATGCACGTAATAAACTAATGCCGACGAGATTCTTATTTCCAAACAATTACTAAATCACCCCCAAAATATTCCAATAGCCCAACTACAATTTCTATTACTTGATATGGCTAAAAATGGGGTTAAATCGGAACCATCCAGATTGGGCACGAATCATGAAGCTCGGGGGTAAAACGGTAATTTCACATACAAATGGGTTCGAAACGGATACTGGGTCTCCTTCTCACAGATCCAATAACCCGTAAACGGATCCACTCCAATTGGGTATGAGTCCCGACCCAAGGCAAACTCAAACCAACAAGAGACAAATCAGGGTCACTGATTTGACCGAATCAACGGGCTTGATTTGCTCTCGCCGGGAATCAGGGGTTAGTTTCCTAAACAGAATGTGAGGATTTTTCTCCTGACATTTATACAGGAAATCAGGCCCCAAATCACTCCCACGGCGACTATAAATACCTCTCCCTACCACTGTGACCAGGTAATCACTCTTTTTTCACCTTAAGCTCTTTCTTAATCATCACTGGTTACTGACAAGAGCGTCGGAGGGCGCGTCACCGGAATCAACCCCGGTGTATCGCACTTCCTTGCAGGTAGCGGCAGGAGTAAGAACCCTTGGATCAGCTACTCCGGTTTTCTACGAACTCACAAATCTCATCTGTTTACCCCCACACCGAAATCAGCGGTAACAAATTGGCGCCGTCTGTGGAAAAACCACACGAATAGCCTCAGCCTCTTCCTCTTCAACTAGCCCTTCTCCAACCATGCCTCCCATGAAGGTCAGATCTAGGGGGTCCAACCGCGGGCCCAACCCCATTGATCCGCAAGAGGAAGTTCCTGTGCACCCAGCTGCGCAGCCCGAACAACATCCTCCCCCGGCCCCTCAGGGCCAGCCTCCTCATCCGAACCAACCACCCCCTAATGGCCCTGCCGGTCAGAACCAGAGGAGGCAGAAGCAACCTCTCCACGCTGACCATGTCTCAGTCCGCAATGCCTCCTCAGACTCTATGGCTTCTCATAGTCCCGACCTCCGCAACACTGTCCTGAATCGCCAAAAAGATGTGGACCTCCACAATCGCCTAGATGAGAAGCGGGCTCGAGAGGGAGCCTCCCGCCAACATCAAGGCGAGCGATCTCCTCATCGCCCACATGGCAGAAGATCTCCGGACTGAAGAGGACGGGGGGAATCTCCCGAGCGCCGAAGGAGGAGGCCGCATTCCCCCGCCGATCGACATCATCCGAGGAACAATGAGGCACCAATCACCCGTGCCGAGTTCCTACAGTTCCAGGCTACGGTGTTGCAGGCCCTCCTCCTTCGCAACAACAACAATAATGCCCAGAGGGTTCCAACACCCCCACGGGTTCCAAGTCCTCGCCAACGATCCAGAAGTCCTCTCCCAGCTCCCAGTCGCCAGCAGAACCACTACAGTACTCGCCGTTCTCAGGACTATCGGCGCCGCAATCCCCGCTCCTCTTCCTATGAAGAAGAGTCCAGGGGATCGTTTGATTACCAGCGGAGGGATGATGCCCTCTACCGTTGTCTCCACGAGATGGAGAGACGCATCAGTCGCATAGACAAGGAGGAGGAGTCGAGAGCAGGGACCGTCTGCCCCAGCAGACCCCCCTTCTCTCGGACAATCATGGAGGCCCCCATACCGAAGGGTTTCAAACCTCCGCAGTTTGAAACGTACTCAGGGGAGTCCGACCCAGTTGATCATGTCGAAAGCTTCAAAACCTTAATGCTGATCCATCAAGCTTCCGACGCCATGCTCTGCAAGACCTTCCCCGCCACCCTCAAGGAGTCAGCTCGGGAATGGTACTCCCGGCTCGCCCCCTCTTCCATCTTCTCGTTCGATTAGTTCGAAATGCTCTTCATAACTCACTTTGTGAGTAGCAGGCGAACCGAGAAGACGAGCCTCTCCCTTCTCCACCTCCGGCAGGAGAGGGGAGAAAAGTTGAGGGATTATGTGAGGAGATTTACCGCGGAGGTCAGGTCAATAGCCACCATCGACCAGTCCGTGGCGACCGTCGCATTCCAGTCGAACGTCCTCAACTCCAACCTCCGCTCGTCCCTCGCCAAGAAGCCCCCGCACAACTTCGCCGACCTTCTCCTAAGATGCGAGAAGTACATTCGGGCGGAGGAGGCCGAGTGCCTCCCAAGTTTCGGAGGACCTGCCTCCGGCTCGAAGAGGAAGACGACAGAGGAGGAGGGGTCCAAGAAACTGCAGAAGGACAATAGCGGTCAGCGCCGTCCTCCCCTCAGATTCGAGAAGTTCACTCCCCTCACCATTAATGTCTCCACCATACTGATGGAGGTGGAGAAGGAGGGAGTCATACCTCCCGCTCCGAGGATGAACACCCCGGCCAAGAGGAGGAATAAGGAGAAATGGTGTCGTTACCACCGAGACCACGGTCACGACACCAACGACTGCCGGACGTTGAAAAATGAGATAGAGGCCCTCATCCAGAGAGGGTAGTTGGCCAAATTTGTTAAGGCAAATGATCGGGCAGACCGCACAACTCCTCCGCCTCGGGGGGCTAACAAGCGCTCCGAGCGGCGCGAGGAAACCCCCGAATTCGAGGAAGAACAAGTTCTACACCTCATCCACGGAGGCCCAATGGGGGGCTCCTCCAACTCCTCTCAGAAGGCCTTCGTCCGAGAGGTCAACTCAGTTCACGGTGCCCCTCCCCCCAAAGGCCTCGACGTCCCGGTGACTTTCTCTGACGAAGACCTCGAGGGGGTCCGAACCCCCCACTGCGACGCACTGGTTATCGACCTCCGCATGGCAAACTTCAAAGTGCAGAGGATTTTAGTGGACAATGGGAGTTCGGTCAACATTCTCTTCCTCTCGGCCTTCCGAGGGCTGCAGCTGTCCCGGGATCGCCTCAAACCGGCCGGCTACACGCTCCATGGGTTCACGGGGGTACCAGTTACCATCGAAGGCTTTATCACCCTAGACGTAACTGCTAGAAAAATCCCTACCACCCGGACCGAGCCGATGGACTTCATGGTCGTCGATGTCCCGGCCGCGTACAACGTCATCTTGGGCTGGCCTGGCCTGGCTGCCCTCGAAGCTGTCCCTTCCGCGTATCACCTCAAAATGAAGTTCCCCACTCGGTCGGGAGTAGGAGAGGTCAGGGGTAGCCAAGAGACGACTCGGAAGTGCTACATGACTTCCACGGGCAGTCCGGTGCTCTCCCTCGAGACGCTAGAAATTCCCGAGACGAATGTCCGACCCACGTCCGAGCCGGCAGACGAATTGGAAGAAGTACTCTTTTCGGACGAGGACCCGAACCGTAAGTTCCTCACCAGCAAGTCCTTGCCGACTGCACTATGTTCCGACTTGGTGCAATGCATCCGGGATAACCGCGACCTGTTTGCCTGGTCCGCCGCGGATATTCCCGGGATTTCTGAGGAGCTGCTAGTCCACCGCCTCAGTGTCGAACCAGGGTGCAAACCGGTTCAGCAGAAGAGGCGTAAATTTGCTCCCGTGCGACAACAGGCCATAAAGGAGGAGGTGGATAAACTCTTAAAAGCTCGGTTCATACAGGAGGTGAACTACCCCGAGTGGCTGTCCAACGTTGTAATGGTCAAGAAGTCCAATGGCTCTTGGAGGATATGCATCGACTTCACCGACCTGAATAAGGCGTGTCCGAAGGATCCATTCCCTCTCCCCAATATCGACACCTTCATTGATGCCACCTCGGGCCATGAGCTCCTCAGCTTCATGGACGCCTTCTCCGGCTATAACCAAATTCGGATGTTCCCCCCGGACATTCCGAAGACCTCCTTCATCACCGACCAGGGCCTCTATTGTTATCGGGTCATGCCGTTCGGATTGAAGAACGCTGGGGCCACCTACCAGCGCCTCGTCAACAAAGTCTTTCAGAGCCAAATTGGACGCAACATGGAAGTGTACGTCGACGACATGCTCGTTAAAAGCATCCGAGGTACCGACCATGTGGCCGACCTCCAAGAGGCGTTCGGCGTATTGAGAAGACACGGTATGAGACTAAATACGAACAAATGTGCGTTCGGAGTCTCCTCAGGAAAGTTCCTCGGCTTCATGGTGAGCCAGCGAGGGATCGAAGCAAATCCTGAGAAAATCAAGGCCATACTGGACATGGCCCCGCCCAGGAACGTCAAGGAGGTGCAGAAGCTTACGGATCGGCTAGCCGCAATTGGGCGGTTCCTTTCTAAGTCAGGGGAAAAGTGCCTCCCCTTCTTCAAGGCTCTCAGGGGAGCCAAGGGTTTCCAGTGGGGCGAGCTGCAACAGAAGTCCTTTGAACAACTGAAAGAATACTTGGTCAATCCTCCCCTGCTCAGCAAGCCCGTTCCGGGGGAACCCCTCTTCATCTACTTAGCCGCCTCCGAGCAGACGCTAAGTGCTGTTTTGGTGAGGGAGGAAGACCGGGCTCAGAGGCCCATCTACTACGTGAGCAAGGTGCTTCGGGACGCCGAGCTCCGTTATCCGAAGATAGAAAAGATAGACTACGCCCTGATCATGGCGGCAAGGAAGCTCCGTCCGTACTTTCAGTCCCACTCGGTTGTGGTCCTCACTGACCAACCGTTGAAACAAATCCTCCACAAGCCCGAAACTTCGGGCCGGCTTATGAAGTGGTCCATAGAGCTCAGCCAACACGACATCTCCTACCAGCCTCAGACTGCTATCAAAGCTCAGGCCCTCGCCGACTTCATCGTCGAGTCCACCATTCCCGAGGTTAGCCACGTTCCGAATGGTCCCCCTATTTGGACGGTCTTCATGGACGGATCCTCCTGTAACGAAGGAAGTGGCACCGGTATCATCCTGAACGGTCCTGATGATTTTGTCCTCCAGTACGCGATCCGTATGAACTTCAAGGCCTCGAACAACGAGGCAGAATATGAGGCGCTCATCGCGGGCCTCAGACTTGCCCGAAGTGCCGGGGCGCAGCGCCTCCGAATCCATAGTGACTCTCAACTGGTTGTGAACCAAGTCTTGGGCGAGTACGAGGCGCGAGACGAGCGGATGGCGAAGTACCTCGCCAAGGTCCGAGTCCTTATGAGCCGGTTCGAAGAGGCACTCATCCAACGAGTCCCTCGTGAGGAGAATTCACAGGCCGATGCCCTCTCCAAGTTGGCCTCATTCTCCCTCCAAGGTCTCGAGCAGACCGTTTTGATCGAGGTTCTCTCAAGGCCGAGCATAGAAGACGAGGCATCCAGCTCAGTGGAGTCATTGCCGGTCCTGCTGCAGGATAATTGGATGAAGCCGTTGGTGGAGTTCTTAAGGGACGGACTCCTCCCCGAGGACCCCAAAGAAGCACGCCGAGTCAGAACCAGGGCCGAGCGGTATGTCTTGATCGAGGGGATCCTGTACAAGCGCTCCTTCTCGCAGGTTGATGGCCGACCGTACCTAAGGTGCCTCTCCCCAGAGCAGGCAGATTACGCTTTGCAAGAGCTCCACGAGGGGATCGACGGAGCACATTCAGGATCTAGGTCCTTGGCTCGGAAAGTCTTGAATTATGGGTACTTCTGACCGACTCTCTTCCAAGATGCCGAGCGACACGTTCGGCAATGTGGCTCCTGTCAGAGACATTCTAATGTCCGTCGCCTCCCTTAAGCCAACCTTGCCTCCCTATCCAGTCCTATCACCTTTGCAATGTGGGGAATGGATTTACTAGGGCCGTTCCCTCCAGCTCCCGGCCAGTTCGAATTCTTGGTCGTGGCTATCGACTATTTCTCGAAGTGGATTGAGGCCGAGCCCCTTGCCACAATCACCGAGAACAAGGTGCTTCAATTCTTCTGGAAAAGTGTCATCTGTCGGTTCGGCGTCCCCCGTGTCCTCGTAACAGACAACGAAACTCAATTTACCGGGGCTGCGTTCCGAGCCCTGTGCGAGGACCTTGCCATCCAACAGCGCTTCTCTTCCGTCTCACATCCGCAGTCGAACGGCCAAGCAGAGAATGCCAATCGGCAGATCCTCTCCGGTATCAAGAAGAGACTGGACAAGTGTTCTAGGGGCCTATGGGTCGACCAGCTCCCCAATGTGCTGTGGAATTACCGCACGAACTAGAGGACGCCCACAGGAGAGTCCCCCTTTAACCTCACTTATGGATCCGAGGCGGTGATACCCCTCGAGGTCAGAATACCTTCCCCTCGCCTCGCAGCCTACAGCGAGGAACAAAACGCCAGAGACCTCAGGGCGAACTTAGATCTGGTGGACGAGCTGAGGGAGAGAGCATCAATTCGACAGCGGAACTACCGAAGGAGGGTCGAGTTGGCGTACAATAAGAAGGTCCGACCCACCAATCTCAAGCAAGGGGACTTGGTCTTAAGGAAACTGGCCATATCCTTCCCCAATCAGAAGAGCAAATTGGCTCCGAACTGGGAAGGGCCCTACAAGATCACAAAGGTTGTTCAGCCCGGAGCTTACCGTCTGAAAGATCTAGAGGGCAGAGAGATCCCGAGGACCTGGAATGCCGACCACCTCCTAAAATACCAGGAGAGCGCCTCGGCGCCTCTCTGAGTATCACGAGGTGTCGAACCATCCCTCTCCTCTAACTTGTAATCAATTTCTTAAGTTATTATATGTAAAAACGGTTCGCCGTCAATTATCAATAAAGAATGCTCTCTCATACTTATAAATTTGCTTGCTTCTCTCTGCCTTTACGCATTATCTCTTGTGTTTCTCAACCAATGGTTCGGAGTCCAATGTCCGGCTCGACTTTACTTCCTCGGCTCGCTCCCGGGCGAGCCAGAAGTAGATCACCGTTCGGAACTGCTCCCACAACCGTTGAACTACACGATGGTTCCGGAGTCCAACACTCGGCTCGACTTTACTTCCTCGGCTCGCCCCCGGACGAGCCAGAAGTAGATCACCGTTCAGAACTGCTTCCACAACCGTTGAACTACACGATGGTTCCGGAGTCCAACACTCGGCTCGACTTTACTTCCTCGGCTCGCTCCCAGGCGAGCCAGAAGTAGATCACCGTTCGGAACTGCTCCCACAACCGTTGAACTACACGATGGTTCCGGAGTCCAACACTCGGCTCGACTTTACTTCCTCGGCTCGCTCCCGGGCGAGCCAGAAGTAGATCGTCGTTCGAAACTGCTCCCACAACCGTTGAACTACACGATGGTTCCGGAGTCCAACACTCGGCTCGACTTTACTTCCTCGGCTCGCTCCCGGGCGAGCCAGAAGTAGATCGCCTTTCGAAACTGCTCCCACAACCGTTGAACTACACGATGGTTCCGGAGTCCAACACTTGGTTCAATTCTACTCCCCAAGCTTGCTTCTTGGCAAGCTAGGAGTGGATCACCATTCGAAACTGCTCCCACAACCGTTGAACTACACGATGGTTCCGGAGTCCAACACTTGGTTCAATTCTACTTCCCAAGCTTGCTTCTCGGCAAGCTAGGAGTGGATCACCATTCGGAATTGCTCCCACAACCGTCGAACACTCGCTATGATCGGCGAGCCTCACCATGGAAAAGAGCTCGGCTCACCCCTCGACTACGCAAGAAGAGGGAGACCGAAGCACTATTCGGCACCACAATCCGAGCCCCAATCTGAGCCCTCTTGTCACGGAGACGAAAGCAAACAAGAAGAAGGGTCAGACCATGCTGCCTTCGGTCGGATGCCGAGCAAGTGCCATTCCGAGCCTGCAAACGGAGAAAACTCACTTTTTCCTCAACTTTCGCGTAGGATCTCGATCAGACGGCCCAGATCTTGCCAGCGATGCTAAACGACAAGATAGCATTTTCTCGGGAACAGAGCCGTCTCGAGATTCGTGCTAAAATCCAACGGCCCAGATCTTGTCAACGTCGCTAAACGACAAGATAGCGTTCCCTTAGGAACTGGTTCGCCTCGAGATTCTTGCCAACGGCACTATGCGCTCGGCTCGGAGACCTCGGCACGACCAACACACTTACAAGCGAGACAAATACGCAGAGCAAAAAAAGATATGCTAGTTCTTAAAAGAAATTTTATAAATAATCGGGACATAATACAAAGCAATCCTTCCATGGTTACAAGGCATTAGAAAACAAAAAAATATAGCGCCGACCAACTACACTTGGCCTTTAAACGGAAATGTCTTCACTGACCCGTTCGGTCGCCAGTCCGGCCACTTCGGCTGCTAGCTCCTCCGCCTCCTTCCGAAGCTTCGCCTCCACGATGGATCTCAGAGAGCAAATCGTCCCGCTCGACTATTATTTTCGACTGGTTGTGCCGAATACACTGGACCCGAAGAGCATTGCTAAAAGCAGTCTGCGAATCTTCGTCCTCTCCTACAGGGGTCGCCTTGGCGATCCTGCTCTCCAAACATTGGATCTCGGCGTCTCGTTGGCCGAGGACGGACTGAAGGTGGGCCCGCTCGCTCTCAGCTCGGCGTAGCTCTAGCTCGACGTCATAGAACCGCTCTCGACACCTCGCCGAGCGCGACTTCGTCACCCCTGAGGCTCCCTCGGTTTCAGCATTGTCGTCCGAACGATTGGAATCAGTATCTTGGGCTGCCACCACGAGCTGAAAAGACGAGAAAAACGAATAATAAAATTTCAATACATTGCCGAAGTCCAACACTTTGAAGAATTTTCCAAACAAATTTTCATATTCGCATTCAGATATAGTGGCTCTACATACAACAAGACCGACCCTACAACAGAGTTTTACAACAGCCAGAAGAAACATAAAACGACATGTTCAGGGCCTCTTAGGAAGAGGTATGCTCTGGTTCAAGGAAACGCGAGGACGACGAGGCCTGACCTCCGAGCTCGATTCCAAACCAACGAAGCGTGATCCCCCTTCACCGCTGACCCTAACTGTGGTGCCGACCGAGGCACCGCTCGACGAGACGACCATGCCACTCTGAACGTCTGCAGGACTCTGCCTAGCCATAGGCAAACGAGTCACGAGTTCGTAGAAGGTAATCCCTCTCTCGCTCTCTTCGCGAGTACACGACGTACTGCGAACGTTGGCCCTCTCGGGCAAAGGTTTGAGCGACGCGACCTCTTCCTCCAGCTCAATGATTCTGTCTCTCAAAGCATCGTCCTTCGCCAACTTCGTCAAACGAGGGGGCCTCGACGAGCCCAAGGCATGGGTGCTATCGGTCGCAAGACATCAGTAGTGGGTAACCTCGATCCCCCTATCTATCGTGATCCTCCTAAGCTTGTCGACCTCGGCCAATAACTTGTTGTGCTCGGTCGACACCTTCTCCAGCTCGGAAGCAAGCTTCTCTTCTTCCGCCGAACGCTCTTTCTCCGCTAACTCCAACTGACGGACCTCGACCAAGAGCTCGTCGTTCTTCTGCTCGGTGGCGGAGAGCTCCCTACGGAGCCGCTCAGTCTTACCTTCGGGATAAGGAGCTCGGGGCTGCTTCTGCAGTTGGGCCAACTCGCAGCAGTATCCCCTCACAGCTGCCTTGATCTCCTCCAGCTTCAAGAGCATATAGAAACGCCTCTCTCGGCTAAGCGAAAGCTCTCGCTTCGTTCTGGTCAGCTCCTTACGAAGGTACGAAACCTCCGTGATCGGACCGAACTTCACCTGAAAAGCAAAGATAAATCCGACGGTCAACACTTGGAGAATCTTACGACTAATCAGACACAAAATTCGGAGACAAACACTTGGATAAATTTTGGCCAAACTAAAAATGTTTTCATTCAAAACTCAAGAAAAGCGTTACAAAGAGCGGTGGCCAGTCCGCAGTTCGGCTTACAAAAAAATTTTTTTTGAATAAAAGACTGAAAGACGCAACCAAGTCAGGGGTCGACCTTTTTGTCGTTCGGATCTGTCGACCCCTCGGCCTCGTCATCACCCTCGACCTCGTCCTCTTCCTCGTCTTCGCTCCCGCTCTCCTCTTCGGAGTCAGCCTCATCCTCGCCCTTGGCCTCAGTCTCGCCCGGGCCTTCAACACCCCCGGTCTGTCCCTCGGGGCCGAGCATTGCCTGAGGAACTTCCTCCTCCCCCTCCACAGGATCGTAGAAGCGGTAGGAAGACATGTCGAACCCCGGATTCCGGGCGGCGATGTGAAGAAGGGCCGGCCATACGCATCCTCCATGTTCTTGAACATGTGATGCTCGGCTTCGTCCTGCACGGCCTTCTTCACCTTTGCCACCTTAGACCGGTGCTTGGCCATTATCTTCTCGGCCCTCTTCCGAGCCCTCTCCGCCTCCGACCGAGCATTGGCCAATTCCTCCCTCAGCTCGGCATTCTCCTTCTCCGAGGCTTCCAACTTGGCGGCCACGTCCTTCGACTGCTGAACGGCCTCGGCCCACTTCGTCTCCAACCCTGCCACTTCGGCACTCCGTTTTGCCGAGAGGAGTTGCTCAGCATCGAGCAGCTTCGTAGCTTTGATGCGCTCTGTCCTTTCCCGGTCATACTGCATCGTCAGCTCCTGTTCCTTGCTCGCAAACTCCCCGAGCAAGAAGTTGAAGTGGCAGAGGGTCTAAAAAGAAGACAAACCGTTAGAGTCCGAACCCAGGAACTTAGAAAATTTCAGCAAAAGTTTCAATAAGAAAGTGTTCGGCCCACTTACCGACATTGTATTCCGAGCGATCTGCATTGTGGCATCCCCAACTAGCCCGGCCTTAAGGGCCGCTCGATCCTTTGGGGTCGGCAGGTGCCTCACCGCTTCCATACAAATGTTGCCATCCCCCAAGAAACCGTCGACATTCATCACCTGCCAGTCAGGGACAAAGATCTGCTTGTGCCTCTCGGTCAAGATCTTCTCCGCATCAGCAGTGAGGGGAGGAACTTGGAGGGATAGCACCTCTTTCACGCCGAATGCACTGCTCGACGAGCCGGGAGCATCCCCCTTCGCCGCTGGTATCGGCACATCGGAAACAGGGGGATCGGATGCCGCGGCCTCCTCCTGCTCAGGACCGGTCTCCGGGACAACGACCTTCTGCAGGTCGGCAGTCTTCGCGACCGAAGGTATCTTCGGGGCTCGGCCGCCCTGAGGCCCTGCCGAGGGCCTCTTTTTCCTCGCCTCCTGCTCCTTCACGTTGGCCTTCGCCATCAATGCCCTGTAATCCATCCGGGGAGTCTCTGCACAAGCCGAATGAAAAGACTTAGATAAATTTTTCAAGAACTTCAAGCAAAGAGTAAAAATACCAGAAGCGTACTAGGATCGATCGGACTGAGACCCCCTCGGAACAAAGCTTCCTCGGTAATATCTTTCCAACTCAGCGTTGGCAAGCCGAGGAGCTTCTTGAGGACCTCTACTTCCTCGTCGCTCAGCACCGGCTCCTTCTTGGCTCGTTTGGGCAGGCCATCCTTCGCCCAAACTATCGAAATCGCCCACGGCACGGGAGCTCGGATAATGAAATACTTCTCCTTTCAATGCTTGATCGAGTCCGGATTCTCGATCAATTTCACGCCCGTCCGCGGCGAAAGATAGAACCTCTGTTCGTTCCGGCTTGGCTGGCAGGGGCGGTAGAGGCTCCGAAAGAGAAACATGCTCGGTGCGGTGCCGACCTCTTGGCACCGGAGAACAAACACCAAGACATGCCTCCAGGTGTTCGGCATCAGCTGGGCGGGGCTCAAACCGTACCAATTCAAGACATCGACTATAAACGGATGAAGGGGAAAGCGGAGCCCGGTGGCCAGGGAGTTGAGAGGAAAAATGCACATGTCTGTCGAAGACTTCACGTTGGCTCGGAAACCCGGTCCGGGGAGGAGTAGCCCGTACTCGGCGGGGATCTGAAATCCCTTTCGGATCCGATGCAGATCGGCCTCCGTAAGTGACGAGATGGTATGGTCCACCTCGGACAGCTCTCTCGGTTCGTTCTCCTCCACCGACTTGGCCGTGCCCTGGGTTACCTTCTCTAACATCTCCTCGGAGTAGTCCCGAACGCCTCCCACGCTCGACAGAACAATAGGTTGCCGACCGAACTCCCCCGCCGTCTTCGGCTTCTCGATGATAGTGACCACTCCTTTACCCTTCTGAGACTTCACCACGACCTCCTGGGGCAGCTCGGCTACTTCGCCCTCCTTGTCCGGCCGAACAACGCTCTGATCGGTCGGCTCCACCACCTCCTTTCCATTGCCCGCTCGGCCTACGGCTTGGTCCGAGGCGGGGGTCTCATCCGTGGGAGTAATCTTAACCATTTTCTAAAGAGAAAGGAGAGAGACTGACCTTGAAGTGACAGCAACGGTCGGAAAAGTTCACCGGAGCTAAGGAACGCCTTGCCGCGACAGCTAGCAGCGCCACCCAAGAGCAAAAAACTTCGACGGTGAAGGTAAAAACTTGAGAGAGAAAAGTAAAAGTAAAGAATGAGGTTTAGGGTGGGGGAGTGAAAATTTATAGTAAAAAGAGAAGTCTCTTGGGCTTCCTAACGAAAGGATGCGACTTTCGGGCTCCCCTCGAAACGTCGCGAAGGCCCAAAACGACTTTATCTTTTCACCAAGTCAACTAGCTCGGCACAACAGGATCTAAATCCGAATTACATGCAATCCGAACCCAGCAGCAAAGGGCCCGGTCGGCTAACCGAACAGAACCCTGAGATCTCCGGTCGGCTGCCGAGCAAGTGCCATTCCGAGCCTGCAAACGGAGAAAACTCACTTTCTCCTCAACTTTCGTGCAAGATCTCGATCAGACGGCCCAGATCTTCCCAACGACGCTAAACGACAAGATAGCATTTTCTGGGAAACTGAGCCCGTCTCGAGATTCGACCAACCTTCTAACGGCTCAGATTGCGCCACGTCGCTCGGATAACCGAGCCCTCGGATCTCCGTTCGACCAACCGAGCTAGTGCCTATCCGACGGCCCAGAATGTCGCTCGGACAACCGTACCCTCAGACGATCCGCCTCTGTCCGAAGAGACCAAAGAAGAAAATTTAGATTGAAAGTTTTAAGGCATCGCCCTCGGCGAGCCCCCGGGCCCCAGGTCGCGGTCGGTCCACCTCTCACCCAAGAACGGCTCGAAGCATGCGGCCTCGGAGCCGAAGCCACGGAACGTCCGAGGGATCGAGGAAAACCACCCACTCGCGGAGCCCGACCAGAAAGCGGATCGACACACCTCCCATCTCTAGCTCCTTCGGGCTGACATCCATCAGAAGCCGTCAGCCCGGAAGGAAGACAGAGATCGGAAGAGACCCATCCTTCCGTAGCGCATTATCCCCCGGATCCGAACTTTGGTCATCACCTCTTCCACCATGATCTCCCCTGACCCTGACACCCGCATCAGGGCCGTCAGAGTCAGGAGAAGATCATGGTAGAAGAACGACCACCCGTCCTTCGGAAGCAACTTGTCCCTCGGGTCCGGACTACGGTCGTCACCACTTCTGCCCTGTTCTCCCTCGACCCTGACACCCTCGTCGGGGCCGTCAGGATCGGGAGAAGAACAAGGCAAAAGAGTGGCCACCCCTCCGAACCTCTCGAGGTTAAAATTTCACAAAACAGGCATCCACCTTGACTCCGGTCGTCACTTCTTCTGCTATGATCTCCTCCGGTCCTGACATCCGCATCGGGGCCGTCACAACCAGGAGAAGACCATAGCCGAAGAGCAACCACCCAAGGCAGACGCCTCCGAAAGCTGAAACTCTACATTTTTGTGGCTAAAACTACAAGGGGAGTGAAGTATTTATAACCACCCACCCAGAACCAGCCATTATGGCCCTCGGAAGTTGAAGCGCCACGCATTAATTGGGGAGCGCCATTCCTTAATGACCCCGGGAAGTTGGAACGCCACACGAGTCCTGGGACGTCATTAATACCCTTGAAAATTGAACCGTATCGAGATCCGTTCCCCCCTTCTACGGCCCGGAACGCGCTTCCATGCTCGGACTACCACACTCCCATGCCTCCAGTCGGCTGCCAAGCAAGTGCCATTCCGAGCCTACAAACGGAGAAAACTCACTTTCTCCTCAACTTTCGTGTAGGATCTCGATCAGATGGCCCAGATCTTGCTGAAGACACTAAACGACAAGATAGTGTTTTCTTGGAAAAAGCGACCGTCTCGAGATGCGTGCCATCATCCGACGGCTCAGATAGTGCCACGTCGCTCGGACTGCCGAACCCCTATGCTTCCGGTCGGCAGCCGAGCAAGTGTCATTCCGAGCTTGCAAACGGAGAAAAAAGCCACCGAGCAACTACGACCGTTGGATCTCTCAGAAAATCGTGCTTCTGATGATGAACGGTCCAGATCGCGCCACGTGCGCGAAAAGACAAGATAGCATTTTCTTGGGAAATGTGCCATCATCCGACAGCTCAGATTGTGCCACGTCGCTCGGACTGCCGAACCCCTATGCCTCCGGTCGGCAGCCGAGCAAGTGCCATTCCGAGCTTGCAAACGGAGGAAAAAGCTGCCGAGCGATGACAACCGCCAGATCTCTCAGAAATTCGCGCTCGCCCAAGATCAACGATCCAGATCAGGCCACGCCATAAATCAGTATTTAAAAATTAATTTTTTTAAAATTTAAATTGTTTTATTTATCTAAAAATTGCGAAAAATTGCTAAAAATTCGGGAAAATTAACTAAAAATTCTAGAAAATAATTATAAATTTGGGGGAATATTTTTGAGCCCCTGAACAGACAATTATTGCGTAGAATGTACGGTTAAGGCTCTCGAACAATTGGCTAACACGTCGCAAAATTAAATAAATGATCCGAAAAAAATGGATAAAAATCGTCGAATATTCAACAGGGCTTCAAAACAACATATGGCTTCAAAAATTACCTTACTACCCCCTTCGAGATTCAAAACTCTCCATTCGGACTCCGATACAACTCCACCAGCCACTAAAACAGTTAAACTACTCCTCAAAGGCTGATCACACTCAGTCTTTAGGAGTGGGGGGCTCGTGATATGGCTAAAAATGGAGTTAAATCGGAACCGTCCAGATTGGGCACGAATCTTGAAGCTCGGGGGTAAAACGGTAATTTCACATACAAATGGGTTCGAAACGGATACTGGGACTCCCTCTCACAGATCCAATAACCCACAAATGGATCCACTCCAATTGGGTACGGGTCCCGACCCAAGGCAAACTCAAACCAACAAGAGACAAATCAGGGTCACTAATTTGACCGAATCAACGGGCCTGATTTGCTCTCGCCGGGAATCAGGGGTTAGTTTCCTAAACAGACTGTGAGGATTTTTCTCCTGACTGTTATACAGGAAATCAGGCCCCAAATCACTCCCACGGCGACTATAAATACCTCCCCCTACCACTGTGACCAGGTAATCACTCTTTTTCCACCTTAAGCTCTTTCTTAATCATCACTGGTTACTGACAAGAGCGTCGGAGGATGCGTCGCCAGAATCAACCCCGGTGTATCGCACTTCCTTGCAGGTAGCGGTAGGAGTAAGAAGGCTTGGATCAGCTACTCCGGTTTTCTACGAACTCACAAATCTCATCTGTTTACCCCCACACCGAAATCAGTGGTAACATTACTATACGAGAATTAATTCATATCCATATAATTCTCTTTTACAAATCCAAAATCCTATTTTACTAACAACTTGAAATCTCTCTAAAATTCGCTAATTTCTCACATCTACAATTTCTAATATCTCTAAATCTCTCTACCCTAACATTCCAACTTAATAAAAATTAACCCAACTAAATTTTTATACAATAAAATGTTAGGGTTTTACCTTTCCGAAATCCAATCGAAAATCCGACGCTACTACGACGTAGAGAATCCCTCACTTAGTCTACCCCTCAATTTAATTCGGAATCGACGAAGAATAGAGGTGGATTTTGAGGTGGGGAAGAATCGTCGAATGGGTCTCGTTGGCATCGGGATGGAGAACAGGACGGGATAGCAAGAAGAAGAAGGGAGAAGGGAACGGGGGTCGGGGTTTCATTTCCTTCGGCTGGGTGCGAACGGAAAAAGGAGGAAGGAGGAGGAGAGGTGGTCGGGGGGGGGGGGGGGGTTCTTTTGGGTTCGGGATGGGGAAACGAACGGGAGTTGAGAAGAAGAAAGGAGAAGGGAGAGAAGGAGAGAGGTGGGAGGGGGTTTTATAAAAAGGAAAAATAAATAAATAATGTAAGGGAAAAAATTTCATATAAGCCCCCCAAGTCTAAATACATTTCAAATAAACCCCCAAACTCTACTTTAATAATATAAACAATACAAAAATACATTAAAACTACTTCGTAATAATCTTTCAAAATTATAAAATAAAATAGACAATAAATCTGATATTTCTTAATAACAATCAGTTGTTATTAGAAAATACACAATCGCGTGCAATTCTCAATTCAGATTACGATGCAAAATAGCCATATGCTATTTTTGCGGGGTATTACAGCTCTAGCCACACACCACACACACACACACACACACAGATATATATACTAGGTTTTCCCGTGGACACGTGCCTACAGCACGTCTTCTGAACGATGCAATATATGAAAAACACTGTAAACAGTAAAATATATGCAATCCTATTTGACTAAGAGCATCTACAGTCGTTTGCTATATATGCCATTTTTCCAAAATTTAGCAAACGAATAGCAAACGAGCGCTCCAATCGTTTCTCATTTTCCCATATTTTGGCAAACCTTCTATTCTCATTTGTCAAATATGAGAAACGAAATGAACTTTCTCAAATTATAAAGGACGGGGTATGATACCCCGTCTCTTCGATTTAATTATTTTTTAATCGTATCAGACGGACGATCATACCCCGTCTCTATCATTAACCAATTTTTTTTTTTTTTTTTAAAAGTGCTCAGACGGGGAATGATACCCCGTCCGGGGTATCAAACCCCGTCCCCCGGTCACAATTCCCAACCAGCACACACACACACACACTTATTCATTCATCATTTAATTCTTTTCTATAAGCTCCATAGATTATCTCATAGGTCCATAACACCATCAAATCCTATAGGATCTTCTAGAGTCCACCAACTAACTCATTTCCTTTTTCTTTCTTTTTTTCCAAGTGTAAACAGTAAAATATATGCAATCCTATTTGACTAAGAGCATCTACAGTCGTTTGCTATATATGCCATTTTTCCAAAATTTAGCAAAGGCAAACCTTCTATTCTCATTTGTCAAATATGAGAAACGAAATGAACTTTCTCAAATTATAAAGGACGGGGTATGATACCCCGTCTCTTCGATTTAATTATTTTTTAGTCGTATCAGACGGACGATCATACCCCGTCTCTATCATTAACCAATTTTTTTTTTTTTTTTTTTTAAAAGTGCTCAGACGGGGAATGATACCCCGTCCGGGGTATCAAACCCCGTCCCCCGGTCACAATTCCCAACCAACACACACACACACACTTATTCATTCATCATTTAATTTTTTTCTATAAGCTCCATAGATTATCTCATAGGTCCATAACACCATCAAATCCTATAGGATCTTCTAGAGTCCTCGCTGAATACGGGACGTGCAATCTAGTACATGATCGCCTTTCTAGACATATTGCGTCCCACGCACTTTCTATATACAAGTCCTACATTCGATGTCGAAAGTTGGCTCTGATACCATCTGTAACGCCCCGTACTCAACTCGTACGCACACAATTAATTAAATTCTAGTCACGCCCACCACAGGCTGCCTCAAAAGGGTGGTTAACCGTTGGGTACCCTAATCATTGGCATTTCCTAATATATACACAATTCCTCACCTTTCTCACCACCGATATGGGATATATTCCCTTGGTCAACTCCCGGTCACAATTCCCAGCCACAACACACACACTTATTCATTCATCATTTAATTCTTTTCTATAAGCTCCATAGATTATCTCATAGGTCCATAACACCATCAAATCCTATAGGATCTTCTATAGTCCACCAACTAACTCATTTCCTTTTTCTTTCTTTTTTCCAAGCCACGTCATCACTTCCATCCATTCTTTCTTTCATCTTTGGTATTATATACTATATATATATACTATATTCTATATACTAGTATATATATACTCTCTAGAAATACGGTGTCTCACACATTCAATCCTATGTTAATGGGCCTGATTTCATGGACGAGGTATGATACCCCGTCCGAAGCTTTGGACACTTTTTTTTTTTTTTTTTTGAGAGACGGGGAATGATTCCCCGTCCTACCACATTTTAATATTAAAAAACGTGGGACGGTAAATCATATCCCGTCTCTAACGAATATTAGAAAAATTTAGCAAACCACGACTGCACGACCTTCGTCCATTTTCTATTACTGTAGCTGCCATTTTATAAGAAATGAGAAAAACGACTGTGGATGCTCTAACAAATCACATAGGTCAACAGTTATATACAATACCATATGATTAGTGACTACACGATAAGTTATAAAAAGATAATTAGATTGTCGTAAAATAATTACATACAAAAACAATTAGGGGTTGTTTGGTTGGTTGTAAAAAAAAATGAAGAAAGGGAAAAACACTGTAGCGAAAGCAATTCCTTGAATTTGATTTCTTACAAGTAGCTTTGGTTGAATATAGGTTTACTGTAACAATAGTTAAATGTTAGTTTTATTTTGGTTGTTGTAATATTGTAATGAAAGTAATTTAAAACACTTTTTATTTTTCTTTTACATGAAATTAATCCAAAATTAGGGATTAATTAATTTTATTTAAGCTTAATCCCTAATGTTTTGGATGAGTTAATTAAGCTTAATTAGATTTAAACTAATTAACTTTTAATTCCTAAATTTAAATTAATTAAAAAAGACCAATTAAACCACAACAATTAAAGCTTTTCTTAATTAGGATTAGTGTGATTTTAATTAGTATTTTCTTAATTAATTAAAATTATGAATTAAATGTTAATTAATTTAAAAATACAAACAAATATCAACTACATGAGTCAATTTAGCAAAGTTCACAGTAGAAAACACGGAACCACCTATTCCTAAATTAAATAGCCTAGCAGCACAGATATCAGACTCTCAAAGACATCTTGGTGGCTCTTCACTTAAGGGGAATGAACCTGGAAGAGTGAGTAGCACCAATACCAGGTCTACTTTGCTTGACGGGCTTATATGAAAGGGAAAACTCAGCAAGGTAGTGGCCAATCATCTCAAGCTTGACCTCAACCATATATGAGTATACTACGTTTGAGTCTGCAGTAGCCTCATTCAAATGTTGATCATTATCCTATAATAAAAAACTAAAAAAATAAAAAAACCTTGGATCAGGCTACTGTAGTTACAGTACCCGTTAACTGTGGCTGGCGGAAAAATATCTTTTATGAGCATAAATCTTGACCGTTGATTTCCTTCCAATGGAAGGAGAGCCACTTCATAGCTTTTCTTTGTGTTTTATTATATAGATAACAGAAATACAGAGTGGCACAACAGAACTCCAGTACAAAAGTTAAAAAAAGTGAGTCAAAACAGCAGACTCACACAGTACAACACACAAGAGAAAGGAAATAGTTAGACAACACATTACCAAGAGGCTCTAGAGAAACAGAATGAGTCGTTGGAACAGAGCAGCCATCATCAGTGGAGAAAGAAGGCAGATCTTGCTATTCACCCGATTATCAGCAACATAAGCAGTCCAAACAGGGAAGAAAAGCCCAGCAATCAGAACAGTGCAGCAAGCCCCGCAAAAACCAGAAAACAGTACAGTCCAAAAGGAAGAGATACAGATCCATTGAAAACCAAAAAACATAAGAACACATGAGGCAGTAAACCTCAAGTAGCTTGAAATCCAAACCCACACACTTAAAACACTGCACAACAAAGCTCCAAAACACCATCATGAGAAAACTTCACGCAAACAAAAACAGAAGAAGCATAGGAAGCAGTATTAGTTCAAGGAATATTGGATATCCACAATTGAATAAGAGAAGCCACCACATTATGCAGTTTGTATAATCTCAACTTAGCAATTTTATCATGGGGGAGAACATTGGTCCCAAAATTGATAAACAAAATGATATCTTCAATAATAAGGTCAATATAACGTGATTTTTTGGTGAATATGCATGCATTTTTTTTCCTTTTCAAATAACCCAAATCATTGAAATCATGGACACGTCTCAAGATAGACGCGAGGCCCGGCAAACAAAAGAAGACCTCCATGAACTCCTCCAAGAGGATAGAGTGCCCGGCTTCCCTCTTAACACTTCAAGCGGTTTTAAAAATGTGCCAAATGGGCTGAATGAAGGAACAATGGATGAATAAATGTTCTGCTGACTCGGCGTGAGACAAACAGAAGACGTATTTTTGGCCATGAGCCAAATTCCTCTTATTTAGATTCTCCACTGTCAACAATTTATTATGGACCGCCAACATGGTCAAAATTCTAGCTATCAAAGGGGTAAAATTGTGCCAAATATGTTTATAGAAAAGGGAGATCATGCATGCCCCCGCTATTAAGAAAAATGTAAAAGGATTTAACAGTATACTTGTCAGTAGAGGACCATCTCCACCTTACGTCATCATCTCTGACTTGCCCTAATTATGAATTCAAACCACCAAATGAATCCATCTCGAAATTCGTTCCCCAATCTCTTCGAAAAGTAATGTTGGGGCTAGATATATGGCTTCATATGTGGAGAATTGATTAATAAAATGGAATGAGTGGGTAAATTGCTAATGATGTAAACTATAGGGGGTGGACTGTTAAAGTGCCAAACCTCCAAAGCGCTTTTTTTTGGAAAGAAAATAAACTTTTGCAAACCCCCCCCCCCCCCCCCCCCCCCCCCCCCCACCCCCCCACACACACACACACACACACACACACCCCACCACCACCACCAAAAAAAAAGGAAAGTGAAGGAGAGAGCCTAAATCCAGCGCGGAGGAGGTATTAGGGTGTCAAGTTCCAGAGACAATTTTCTTAAAAAAAAAAAAGTTGCAGAGACAATAATGAAAACTTGGTGAGATTAGCACATGACATAAGTTCAATCTCTACTGTTCTAATGGGAGAGTTTGTCACCAAACAAACTCTATTTGTAACTAAACAAACAAGTGCAATGCACATGCATAATTAATATAAAAACGGTAACGGTCATAGGTTTGATGCCAGACAATTTCTGGTTATACATATATATGTATGTATGTATGTATGTATGTATGTATAAAGACATGCACCGCATGTGTAAATTACTAGTGAAATAGAATGCAACCTACACCCAATAATATGATACCGAGTCAATCTCAATTCTCACAACTATCACCAATTCCAAAACAAATGAATAACAATGCCATAAGAGGATTAAGTAACTAATTAAAGAAAAGCAATATTTTACTCTATTTATCTCTCTCTCTTTATATATATATCTGTGAGGTAGGTTCATTCTACCTTTTACCAGTCAAGAGAAAAAAAAAAGAAGCAATATTATAATTATAAATTGAGCCCTCAACTCAGTGTTCTTTAATTTGATAAATAAATATTTGAATATTTAAAATTTTACTGTGCTACGAGTTTTCTATTTTATGTTGTAAGTTCTATTTTCCGCTTAATATTATTTTTTTCAATTTTTGAATAAACAATTATGATCAATCATTCTGCGCGCACTTGAGTTAACAGCTGGGTAGACAAAATGCAAGAAGTATTTACAAAATTAAAGTCCTTTCAATAGGCTGGTTGGAAGGGACGCTTTCTGACTTTTGGAGGGAGGTTAACTTTGATCAACTCAGTACTTAGTAGTATGCCAACGTATCTTATGTCCATTTACGAACTGCCGAAGTGGGTGATAAACAGGATCGATAAAAGTAGGAGAAGACTCCTCTGGAAAGGAGCTGACGAAACAAGCAAGGGATTCAATCTGGTTAATTGGGGCAAGGTTTGCAAAAGAAAGGATTTCGGAGGCTTGGGAATTATTAATCTGAGGGATATGAATCGGGCACTAATGACCAAGTGGTAGTGGAAGATGAACATTCGTAGAAAATGTTGGTGGTAAAAGTCGTTTCAAACATATCAGAAGAGGAAAATAGCGAGATTTGGGGGAAGATCCACATTCGGTAGAACGTCTTTCCTCTAGAAAGGTATAGCAAAGGTGGGGGATATATTCCATTCTAACACCTATTGCGGAATTGGGAATGGCAAAAATACAAGATTTTGGAAGGATAAATGGTGCGGTGATAATACCTTAATTAGCATGTTCCCAGAGGCAGCAAGATGTATGGTTTCCACAGAGTCAGTAGTCGTCGATGTCTGGAGGAACGGAAGGCTTCAGCTGCAGACAGGAGACGAGGTATCTCAAGAAGGCGTCACACAATTACACAGTCTAAACATGTTTATTCGAACATAAGGAAAGATGTCGGAAGGGGATGAAGACGTCAGAAATTAGAACCTGGAAACAAACAAAAACTTTACAGTTGCATCCATCTACAGTAGACTGAACGACGGAGGCGCAAGAAGTAGACACTACGAAACGATCTGGGGTACGCTCGCACCAATGAAGGTTAAGGCATTCCTTTGGCTAGTGACGAATGATGCGATCTTATCTAAAGTTAACCTGCTAAAGAGGGGTATGCAAATCGAGGCTAAGTGTCTCAGATGCAACAACACTGATGAAGACACAGAGCACATTTTTTTCAAATGTTATAGGGCAATCTCAACATGGGAGGTGGTTAGTAGGGGGTTTGGATCACCGAATTCCCCAACGTCTATTTTCAGAGGTTTGGGAAATGGGAAGGGGAGATAACATTAGAAAACATGATAGAGAGGCTTGGGATTTATCTATCGCTGCTAGTATCTGGGGACTGTGGTTAGACCGAAACAACTTTTGTTTTCGAAATTGCAACAGTAGATTTTCTGTTTTTATGCATCAAATTTACGGTTTTATTTATGCATGGGCAGGTCAATCAGCCAACAGGAAGAGGCTCCGAATGTAGAGGAAGTTGTTCTGCAGAGTAACAGTTTGATGTATCAACATTCGTTTCTGGAAAGACAAGTGGGTTGGAAATAACACGTTACTATCACTATTCCCCGAGCTTGCGTTGGAAGTCAACAGGGGGGACGCTTTAGTGGTGGATGTCTGGAAGAACGGAAGGCTGAGACTGGAATACACAGGAAGCCTTTCTAACGATGCTCAGGAACAACTTTCGAGGCTTATGATTATGCTCCAGGAGGATGGAACCCAAGACAGGATAGAGGAAGATGACAGAGAATGGTGTCTAGAAAAGAGCAAAACGTTCTCAGTCTCATCTATATACGAATTCCTTAACGACGGTGGGTTAAGGAGTCCACATGCAAGCATCATTTGGAAAACTAACATTTCCCCCAAAGTTAAGGCCTTTCTCTGGCTGGCCATTAATGATGGGATTCTCTCAAAGGCTAACCTTAAGAAACGAAACATTCTGTTCGATACAACGTGTCAACGCTGTAATGTAGGGGAGGAAGATATCACTCACATGTTCTTCGTCTGTCCTAGGGCTAGGCTGGCTTGGGAGATCATTGGACTAGGCTTCCACACGACCGCAATTCCAAATGATATCAATGATTTGTGGGGAAAATGGAGATCAGTGTACATAAACATAGAACATAGAGGTCTTTGGGATATTTCGGTTGGGGCTATCTTGTGGGGCTTATGGCTAGATAGGAATGCAATCTACTTTCGTAATACTAGATGTTCATTTCATATGCTACTTCATAAAATCTTATATCTAATAGAGGCTTGGGCAGGTCAAGCAGCTTCATGGAAGAAGCCTAGATTGGAGGGAACGTAGTAGAGGAGGGAGGAGCAAGACCGAGAGATGCGACGCTTTAACTGGAGTTAGCAGGCCTATCTACTATTACAGCTTGGGAAAGATGTTTGTATTCGATGTTGTTGATTTTCGTTGTTGAAATCTCTTTTGTAATAGACTGTAACAGGGATATGTTGTATTGGTTGGTTCCTTGTATTTCGTTAATATATCATTAATGAAACCGGTGACATTATGTCACCTTTTTTTTTAAAAAAAAAAAACAGTTTGATGTATCTTTAGTTCATATGTATTTTGCTTTTGTATTGGTTGGTGACACATTATACTGATGAGATGCTAGTTGACCTTTTTTCGCTTTTCTTTAGCTAGTTATTCTGTAATCCTGATTTCGTTAATTCATCATTAATGAAACGATGACAACGTCATCTTTATTCTCAAAAAAAAAAAATCATCTTTCAAGAATTCACTATTTTACTTGGCGAGGAACAACAAGTTTTAAGGTAACATATTAAGAACTATTACTTCACATATTGCTGGCACTGCTGTCTTGGCAATATTGAAATTAAACTTGATTTTGAGTTAGGATTAATCATGGGTTCATAATCCAAACCCAAAATTAAGCCCAAGTTCTAGAGAGTCTCTAGAAACATCATAAAATATTATCACCTCCTCTAGATGTTCTAGAGAATTCTATAAAATAATTATCTAAAGATTGTGTAGAAAATTCTAGGAATTGTAAGACATAAAATCTAGATATTATGGTAGAGAGTTCTAGAAAGATATTTTGTAATCTTGGAGCCTATAAATAGCTCCTTCCTCTCCCATTTGTAAACAAGTTGAACAAATAAATAAAAAGCAAGTTAAAGAAAGAGTGTTCTTCATAAGTTCTCTAATTCTCTCTAAAAATCTTTCAAGTATTTTCTAAGTATTCTTCCATATCATTCTTCATACTTAGAGGGTTTCTTCTCTTGGTTTCACTCGAGTTTCTCGGGTATTACGGTCTTGGGCTAGTGCTAAGCACTATCAGAGTTTCTCTACATGGTATCAGAGCCATTCTAATCTTGTGCTCATCAAGATCGGGGTTTAAGAGAGCTCGGTTTATTCTAAGTATGGAATCAATGGGTCGTGTCGTTGGATTGGGAATGGAGATCTTAAACCAATCTAACTACCGGTTATGGAAGTCATGTATGGAGTCATACTTGGTTAGTGAGGACTTATGGGATGTCGTCGGCGGTAGTAGCACAACACCACCAAAGGGAGATGCTGCAACAGCGGAAGCGACAAAGGAGTGGACACGGAAGAATGCCAAGGCGGAGTTTGCTTTGAAGAGGTCAATATCCTCGGGAGTATTTGAGCATGTCTCAAGGTGCACATCCGCAAGTTCCATATGGAAGGCGCTAGATCAATTGTTCAACAAGAAGAATGAGGCTTGGTTACAACTATTAGAGAATGAGCTGGCGAATGCGAAGCAGGGGGAGTCTTCAATCTCAGAGTTCTTTATCAAGGTAAAAAACCTTTGCTCAGAGATTAATACTCTTAATCCGGAGGAGTCGATTTCAGAAGCTCGGATGAAGCGGTCTATTATTCGTGGTTTACGACCCGAATATACACCGTTTGTTACTTCAGTTCAAGGATGGGCTACACAACCTTCCATGGAGGAGTTCGAAAATCTACTAGCTTCGCAAGAATCACTAGCCATGCAAATGGCGGGAGTTAAAGTCAATGATGACTCGGGGAGCGCGTTTGTAGCTCGGAGGCAACAAAGTTTTAGAGCCAAGTTCAAGGATAGTGATACAAAAAATAATGATGAACGAGAAAGATCTTCTATGGGAGACAAGAAGCGATTCAAGTGCTACCGGTGTGGGAAACTTGGGCACTTCAAAAAGGATTGCCGAGTGAAGTTGAAAGAAACAAATATGGCGGAATCAAAGGGTCACACTGAAGACGAAGCATGGGGAAAATGTTTCACGGTGGAGGCTGCATCTTCAGGTACCACTACAACCAAAAATCTAGAAAATGATTGGATTGTAGATTCTGGTTGTAGCCATCATATTACCGGAGACGAGAAGTTATTTTCCAGTCTTCAGCGCCATGACGGAAAAGAAGCCATCATTACCGCAGATAACTCAATCCACCATGTTGAGAAAGAAGGGACTGTTGTCATCAAAGGAGATGATGGAAGCCCAATCACTCTCAAGAACGTATACCATGTCCCTGGAGTACGGAAGAATCTTCTCTCTGTGGTGAATGCGGTGGACTCAGGTAACTACGTTTTATTTGGCCCAAGTGACGTCAAATTCTTAAAGAATATTAAAGAGTTAAAGGCGGATGTGGTTCACACCGGAGCACGAGTTAAAGATCTATATGTTTTATCGGCCTCCAACTCATATGTTGAGAAGATGAGCACCAATGATAATGTCTTTATATGGCATGCTAGACTTGGTCATATAAATATGACTAAGCTCAAAGTTATGGTAAATAAGGATTTGGTTAATGGGCTCCCAAGGTTGAAGATTCAAGATGAAGGAAAACTTTGTGAAGGTTGTCAATATGGAAAATCACATTGGCTTCCATTTGACAACTCCACTTCACGATGCAGCGCTCCGTTGGAGAGGATCCATAGCGATTTGATGGGTCCAACAAGAACACCCTCCTATTCCGGGTTTCGTTACATGTTGTTGTTCGTTGATGATTTCTCACGGTACACCTGGGTATACTTTGTGAAGGAAAAATCAGAAGTATTTTCAAGATTTCAAGAATTCAAGGTCACCGTGGAAGGAGAGTTGGGTCAGAAGATCAAGACCCTAAGGACTGATAATGGAGGGGAGTTCATGTCAAAGGAGTTTCTCTCTTTTTGCAAAAAGCATGGTATCAAGAGAGAATTTTCATGTCCATATACACCTCAACAAAATGGAGTAGCGGAAAGGAAGATCAGACATCTAAGCGAGACGTGTAGAAGTTGGTTACATGGCAAGAATTTGCCTAAGGCCTTATGGGCGGAAGGCATGAGATGTGCAGCCTATGTTATCAACCGGATGCCACTTAGTCCAAACAATATGAAGTGTCCGTATGAGATGGTTCGTGGGAAGAAGCCAACAGTGAAACATCTCAGGATATTTGGATCAATCTGCTACGTCCATGTGTTCGACCCTCAGAGAACAAAGTTGGAGGCAAAGGCGAAGAAATGCATATTTGTCGGTTATGATGAACAAAGAAAAGGGTGGAGGTGCATGGATCCTGAAACACATAGGTACGTCGTGTCTCGTGATGTTGTCTTTGACGAAGTTTCCTCATATTATGGACAACCTCAAGTCTTGGTCGAACAAGAAGGCGGAGATTCCTTCAAGGTTGATGAACCAGTTCCTCAAAAGCCAAGTGAGAGCGGAAGTCTTGAAAAAGAGACGCAAGGTGAAAGGGGGAGCACTAATCAAGAGGAAGATGATGATGAAGATCATGGTTCCATGGCTAATCAAAGGCCTAAAAGGAACATTGTTAAGCCTGCCCGGTTCAGAGATGAAAGGTTTGTCACTACTTACTCATGTTACTTTGCCGCTCCATTAGATGAAGAAGAGCCATCATCTTATGATGAAGCTAAAGGTGTTCAAGAGTGGGAGACCGCAATGGAAGAGGAGATGAATGCCCTTATAAAGAATGAAACTTGGGATTTGGTTCCGAAAACCAAGGATGTTCAACCCGTTTCATGTAAATGGGTGTATCGAATTAAGCGGAAAGCGGATGGAAGGATTGATAGATTTAAAGCAAGGTTGGTTGCTCGGGGGTTCTCTCAGAAGTATGGAGATAATCAAAGTGCTATCAAGTTGGCTAATAATCTGGTGTTTCATGCAAGGACGAAACATATCGAGTTAGAGCATCACTTCATAAGGGAGAAGGTGCTTGATGGAACAATTGAAACTTTGGAAGTTCGAAGCGATGACAACGTTGCAGATATCTTCACCAAGTCATTACCAAAAAGTAAATTCGAGTTACTTCGCTCGAAGCTCGGTATGGTTGACAAAATCAAGTTTAAGGGGGAGTATTGAAATTAAACTTGATTTTGAGTTAGGATTAATCATGGGTTCATAATCCAAACCCAAAATTAAGCCCAAGTTCTAGAGAGTCTCTAGAAACATCATAAAATATTATCACCTCCTCTAGATGTTCTAGAGAATTCTATAAAATAATTATCTAAAGATTGTGTAGAAAATTCTAGGAATTGTAAGACATAAAATCTAGATATTATGGTAGAGAGTTCTAGAAAGATATTTTGTAATCTTGGAGCCTATAAATAGCTCCTTCCTCTCCCATTTGTAAACAAGTTGAACAAATAAATAAAAAGCAAGTTAAAGAAAGAGTGTTCTTCATAAGTTCTCTAATTCTCTCTAAAAATCTTTCAAGTATTTTCTAAGTATTCTTCCATATCATTCTTCATACTTAGAGGGTTTCTTCTCTTGGTTTCACTCGAGTTTCTCGGGTATTACGGTCTTGGGCTAGTGCTAAGCACTATCGGAGTTTCTCTACAGGCAAACTCATCTTTCGGCCTGGGTTCTACTGACGATAGTGATTTTTTATTTATTTATGAATTGATTTATTTAATTTTTTTTTTCCGTAGTTGTTTTTTAAAGATAATAGTGATTAGTAGTGGCAGCACATGGTTTAGAAAAAAAACAGCTGAAAGAGGCATTTGAGTTGCCTTTCGAGTGGTGTAGTTAGAGATTACGATAACAATGTAACAAACTTTGTCCATTCACATGTAATAATCAGTTTTAAGAAGATATATATATCTCAGCTCTCAAGAAATTTGTCTTTATCTTAATTGGTTCATTTTGGATATAATAACAACTGCCCCTCGAAACTGTATCGATCTCTTTGTAACCAAGAAACTCCACAGTCCCTCGAAGGCTCGAAGGCCTCTGTATCTTTTTTTAAAATAATTTTTGTAATGGTACAAACCCCCATCTTCTATATTCATATCTCATGAAATAAGTTTAATCACGATTAAGGATTTTAATTTTGTGTTGTGTTTCTTCTTCTTCTTCTTCCTTTGTCTCCAATGTGCAGGGTACTGTAGGTATTAGTATATTTTTGTTGTTTTTGAGTACTGGCTTAGTTAGCAGTGGTGCAACTACCTACAATGTACTGGATTATGGAGCTAAAGGAGACTCTCAAACAGATGATATTCAAGTATGATATATATTTATATATGTTTAAATATCTTCTGTTTTATACTGTCTCCATCTCCATTTGTATATCATCATGAAGCCAATCCCTGTGCTACTATTAAATTAATTATATGCATCTAGATCCCCAAAAAAAAGCATTTGCAAATCATCGCCGTCGAGGAGTAATATAATTTTAAGCATATGCCTATTGTGTTTTTTTTTAAAAAAATATTTTACTTTTTTTTTTAAATTAAAGAATTTTGGAACAAGGCTGGCAGTAGCCACACACTAGCAACAAGACTTACTAAACCTTTGTGTGACTCCCCTCCACCCTTGTATGTTATGCTCATTTTTTTTCTTTTTCTTTTTCCTTAGGTGAATGTGTTGTGTTCACCAGAAAGTAAAGAAAGCAGTAGGCGGTTTTAGATTAGAGACTTGTTATGCGTAGTATGTGATGTTGTTTCTGCCTACGGGCATTCTATGTACTTTATTGTCCTGTTTCGTTAAATCTCTTTAATGAAGCGATGACTGAGTCATCTTTTAATAATAATAAAAAAAAGTGTAAAGAAAGCAGTAGATGAATTTATATTGCTAATTCTTTCGTGTAATTAATTCTTGAAATATTAAGGCATTCTTGAATGCATGGAGAGCCGCATGCTCTGATCAGCAATCTCCGACGCTCCTCGTTCCATCACAGAAAACGTTCTTGTTGAGTAAAACAGAGTTTCAGGGTCCCTGCAACTCCATTATCCATGTTCAGGTCTGCATATAAATATATATCACGATCTAGTTTACACTTCAACTGCCAGCTATGGAAATGGTAAATTGATTAGGGCAATGAATCGATCGTTCAATTAAATTGCAGGTTGAGGGAAACATTACTGCACCAAACAACATATGGGCTGAAGATGCGGCGGACTGGATCATGTTTAGAAACATTAATAACCTCGTGATTGATGGTGCAGGTGTGATCGACGGCCAGGGCCCCGTCTGGTGGGCTTGCAAGGCTAATAATGTAGGCATTGCTTGCTTATAATTTCTCTCTTTCAACTTTGATTAACTAATTTTAGCTATGTTTCTACTTCACTACTTGTTATAATTAACTTCTTAATTTGTGCTTGTTTCTATGCTGCAGCAATGCAACCAGCTGATTCCTTATGTAAGTAATCACTTCTGTAGCCTGTTAATTGCTCTTCTTGTTTCTTAATTTTCTATTATAACTCCAAAATTTTTTGGAACATAAAAGTGTCTCGTATTATTTTCTCTAGCTTTGAGTAATTGCTTGTGAGATACATTTAGCAGCTAGCTATTCCCTTTAAGAGATTGTTTTGTTAGTTGTCAGTGGTCATTGCTGTGCACATATCCAAAAACATTATATATACCTGCATCAACTAAATGTTTATTCTATTGGAATTATTATGCAAGTATAATTTTTCTTCAAACTCCCAGTATATGCATGAAGTTTTTTTTTTTTTTTTTTTGATAAAAGATGACCTCGTCATCGTTTCATTAATGCATAATTAAAGAAACAAAGTAGTGCTACATACATAGATCCAACCATACTCCGTCCATCCCAAGGATAGAACAACAAAAGGTATATGCATGAAGTTAATTGTACTATTAGGCGTTAAGAAAGAAAAGCACCTGTGATCATGTGATAATTAGCTTCAAAAGTACATAGAAAATATACATATATATGTAAGCTCCATGTTAAGAATTTTTTGGGAACTTTTTCACTCATTTAGTAAAACAAAGTAAAATTTTACTTGTTCCTTATGTGTCATATATATATATATATATATATATATATAGCCTAGTCTTTCGGCTTAACTCTAAGCTGTGTTTTGCTGCTATGTGATACTCTGCTGATACTCTTTGCCTTCTGATGCCGTTTTGTTTTGAAGCAAGAATGTTACTATTACACCTGTTGGTTGTACTTCTGGTTTTGTTGTTTTATATAGATGTTTTGGTTGGCCGGAATCCCTTAGGATTCCATCCCGTTATAATAAAAAAAACTCTAAGGCGTGTAATGGATAATGACAGTCATTTGCAATCATGGGATGCCAAAATGTGACAATAAGTGGCCTTAGTTTGAAAGACAGCCCTGCAAAACACTTGACTGTTCATTCTAGCACCTGGATTCGCATAAGTTGGATTACAGTGAGCTCTCCTGAAGACAGTCCTAATACCGATGGAATGCTGATCTCTGAGTCTCAGCACGTTGAAGTCACAGACTCCACCATTGGAACAGGTATAGCTGCTCGATCTCTCCAAACTAACTAATGACTTGAGAAATTAATCATTATTAATTTCAGGAGATGACTGCATAGCCATCGGCCCTGGCTCTTCCGATGTGAACATTACCCGCATTGCCTGTGGGCCTGGCCATGGCATCAGGTTCGTTACTTACTTAAGCCGCATGATACGTAAGAGTCCTAAACTGGCCCAAAAATTTGTATACTTTTTTTATATTTAGCCAAAAAAAAATGTATACAATTGAAGGAAGAGAACAGCGAGAAGGCTGTATAAACAAGCAGCAAGAGCAAGCATGTGGAGGGAAAAAGACCCGAGTCGACAGGAGACTTAGAAACCTTGGCCCTGAAGCATCATAATCAGACGGAATTCCTCACTTGCAAACCACAAGTTAACATCAAGGCTGAAAGCAGTAGCCAATAGTAAATGGAATCCCAACAACAATAAACAGCCAGCAACTCAAAGAAAGAAACGCAAGTTAACATAGAATTAAGGTGACTGCATCACTGATTCATTAATAAAGAATTAACGAAATAGAGTAGTACAAATAAATTACATCTAACTACGGAACAACGGAAAACCATTACATAGCTAAGCCTACAATAATAACTTGTCCCTCCCCAAGCTAAACTTATAGACGAAGACACCTGCAACATGTTTTTCCACCCATTTGATGACGCGCATCCAAGTTCCTATCAATCAATCAGATGACGACTCATCGAACATTATTAATAGTGTCAACTTGTCACTTCACGTTTTAGCAACAACACACCCAATCACCACTTTAGATATGACTTCCCGAACCACATTCAGTGAGGCCTTGTTAGTACAACACACCGGAAACAACCTATATTTATATCGTATTTTTTTCTGTTTCTTGATCCTCTTTAGTACTGGAGCATCAAGTGCATTAGCCACATGCCCGTCAAGTTATTGATAAAGTATTCGTGCATCTCAAAGCATTGATGGATCGCTAGATTGTGCATACTTGACTCACCTGTAATAAAAAAATACTATAGAGTATTCAAATCCTGCCTTACGTAATTATAGGACTGTAGGTATGATAGACATATCCGTGATAATTCTTTTCTTTATCATAAATTCATCTTCACATTCAAAGATTTATGGTACCAGTACGTAGTCAAGTAGACTACTGGTGGAGATGAATAATGTCTCAACTACACTTCATAGTTTCAAGAATTTAAATTAGGTTTTGATTCGAGCAAGGCCAATTTTTTTATAGAATTTGCACTGTATTTGACGATGGCCAATGTGCACATGATCCTTACATATAGACACGCTTACTGGAGTCACAATAGATGAGGTTTTGTTCTACAAAAGTTGCAAAGTTTGCACTATCCGAGGGACCAACACGGCAACTTATTACATGGAGAATACTCTTATTTGTTTTTTTTTTATATCGTTAAACGGTGGATTGAAAACCCCGCGTTTCATTAAAAAGACTTTAATAAAACCTACAAAAAAAAATAAGGCTTATGAATTTCATATCCTAACAGGTTGGGTCCTGTAACTCATACACCCCAACCAACAAACAAAAAAATACAACGAAATCTATTCCTACTGATCGGCCGATCTCGTCAAAGTCAATCTCTCGTGTCAATTTGAGCTCATTTTCTCTCTCGGTCCCTCGCTTGTACACCATTTATCCGCTCCATCGCTCACACGGACACCTTCGTCGTCCCCAGCAGTGACTCATACATCAACTTCAAGCACCATATGAGAGACCGCGGCACTCCACCAATCTGACAACTCCTTGTACAAATTGAGTCCTGGTTCTCAACCCCTCGCCTGACCCTCGTTGACTCTCACTGCAACCTCACAACGAAGGCTGTTCTCTCCCCTGACTGCTCAACAAACGCCACCATTCCCTCCAAGCCCCCTGACATAAGAGAGACCTTAGGCACTCCTCACTATGACCTGAATAGGATAAAGTAGTGCCCAAACTATAAAATTACCGGACTACCGTCGTCGCACCAACTAGGGTACATTTCGCTGCTAATTGTAAATCAGTTGTAATTTGGATACTAGAGAAAATTTGGATCTTAGGGGCTCCTCAACTTCCACTTGAATTTTAAAACTCAATTTGCAATTTGCAATTTGCAATTCAATACTCTTATTTGTTATAACCGACAAGTTTTTTGTTTAATTGTAGATCGGTAATACTAGATTTTGAATAAAGGGCTGCGGCGTAAGTTGGTCTCAAACCTGAGACCTCCTTTAAATTGCCATACACTTAACATGTCTCTTTGTTCCATGAGATTTAGGATTCCAAATTTAATGAAGAGTAGGGGAAGGAATCAAACTTTCAATAGTCTTTGACAAACTTCATAGAATCAACTATGCTAGTTCTTTCATTCTTGTCACTATCTTGTACATTTTGGATTCTGATTTAATATCTTGCTAATTTTTATTAGCGTTGGGAGCTTAGGAGGCCATAACTCAAATGCCAACGTTGAGAGAATAAGGGTTTACAATTGCAGCTTCTCTTACACCTTGGTTGGTGTGAGGATCAAGACATGGCAGGTGAAGTCAAATTTCATAACTATACTATATTATTTTTTTTTGAATTTTACGAGGATAAACTTAATCAAGTAGAGTAATTATTACTACAGGGTGGCTCTGGTGTCGCTAGAAACATTTCATTTGAGAAAATCAACTTCATCTCGGTCTACCTTCCCATTCTCATCGATCAGTACTACTGTGGTAGCGACCACAGCTGCCAGAACTCCACATCAGCAGTCCAAATCAGTGATGTATCCTTTGTAGACACGAAGGGCACAACCATAGGTAAGGTGGCGATCAGGTTAGCATGCAGCGAGAGCGTAGGGTGCTATGATATCGTCATGCGTGACGTTAACATCAAGTTGGTTGGTCTTAGTGATGGCCAAGAGATAACTTCATATTGTTTGAATGCGCATGGTGTCAAAGATGGTGAAGTTACCCCTGATGTCCCCTGCCTCTCTTGATACAGTAATGTTATCAATTCTCTTATATTTAAAATAATCAATATTTCTACTATGTACATATTACGAATCTTTACTATTGTAACTGCAAGGTTCTAGTTTCAAACTATATGTATTGTAGGATATCTATTATATCTACAAAAGTAAAACACTAGTCGAAGCTACATGCAAATTGCTTTCAAAGTTTATATCAATACATTTTGACTATTCTCACATATTAGTACTCATGTTCTCTTAAGTTGGAAATACAAGGTCATCTGTTCTTGAATTGCTTAACTCATCTTTTGGTGCATCAAGAAACAAGTAACTTATTTTCTAAAGCTCCTTGCACTTTCCAGTAGTTGTATACATTGCATTGTTAGAATGCCTTCCGAATCAACTCGGCTTTCAGATCAAACAATTAGAATTAAAATAACCTGCTCATTATGTTTTCTCTAAAAAAAATTACCTTTTTTCTGATCGTAAAAAAAATGATACTTGCTATGAGAACAGGTCGGTTATTGTAGGATTGTAATTGCTACAATGATTTATACTCCCTATATTTCCCTGAACATCTGCCATTTATATATCCCTTATTTTTCTGCACATAACCCATATAGAAATTGACCTCTCTTTCTCCTTTATGGATTAAACTATTGCAAGTCTATGTATTGAGTACCACTTAATCAATAATATTAACACTTGTGATTTGTTATTTTGAAAATGAAAATTAAATTTTGAGGGTATTTATTAGTACCACTTCATCAATAATATTAACACATGTGATTTGTTATTTTAAAAATGAAAATTAAATTGTTCTCCTCACCTCATGTTTTCCATAGCGATCATGCGAGTAGCAAGATGCTAAGGTTGAAGCTTCTTGCAGGTGTGGTGTGATTTTTGGTCAACGGAGGTCCTCCTCTCCGACATGGTGCAACAACGACAGTAAAATTGTTGTACATAAAAGATTAAACATATTATGAAAAAAAAGGAAAAAAAAAACAGGAAAGAAAAAAAAACCTAACCGTACTTGTTAGAATATAAATTAAATCCTTACCATTACCACAACTTTGAAGTTTTGGTTCATCGGCATGGTATTTTACAGTACTATATAAACAATTTTTCTAAAGGAATGTTGATATTAAAAATTGAGTTTGAATTTTTGCCCTAAACAAACAATATCTATATCTATTTCTAATATCTAATATATCTCTAATCTCTAATATTATAATGGGAGAGTTGGGGTTTGTTGGATCCTGTAGGCTAAGCAACAAACACTAGAGGGGGGGTGAATAGTGTTTATTAAAAATAAATTGCGGAATAAATACTTTTTCACGGCACAGTCGACTTAGTGGGGAACCAGTCGACTGATATAGCCAAATAAAAAGAAACTTGAACTCTCGATGCAGTCGACTTATAGATAAGGCAGGCGACTAATGAGACAGAGAGAATAACTAATACGAGACTGATCAGTCGACTGATACAAAGCTGAGTCGACTGGCCAGACAAGTTTTGTAGAACTTAAGTTAACAAAAGTGAATGCAATCACAAGATAATCAATCACAGAGTACACAAGATATATCCTGGTTCGGTCCTCCCGACCTACATCCAGTCCCCAAGCAACCCACTTGAGATTTCCACTATTCTTGAAAAATTACAAGAATACCCTACGGCGTTACGACAACAACCTTGTCTAACCCGTAGTCCTTTCTCTCAACCAGAGAAATCAGACCCACTCTTCAACCAAGAGTGAAAAGACACCGACTCTACAACCAAGAGTCAAAAAAACACTCTCCAACCGAGAGTAAGAGTACAAGAGGAATTTTACAATCAACCTATAGCCTTGTTGTTGTATGTGTTGATGCACGTGGCTAAAGAAATAGGTTGACTTCTATACTCAGTCCAAAGCGAATTCAATGCTATACTGGACTGAATATAGAGAACCAAAGTATGTGAACTTGAAAGCTTTGTTCTTTACAGAAAATCACTTAATTTGTTTTTCTCAAGAGTGCTCGGATGTATGTAAGAAATCAAGTAAGTTTTTCTGTTTGAGAAGAAACTCTATATAAAGAGTTTTGATCTTCTGAACGTTGGAGAGCAGTTACATAACTGTCAACCAACGGATCAGACCGTTTGAGTTTGAAAAAGTTCGTTTTTGAAAATCAGAAAACGGTCAAAAACTCTCGAACAGTCGACTGGGTTGCCATATGAGTCGACTGATCAGAGTTTGAATAATTTTAAACAGTTTTGTACTAGGCAGTCGACTGGCAAGAGCTTAAGTCGACTGGTACTTAAATGTTAAAATTCTTCAAACTGTTTTGACTTATTTTTGGGGTTTTAAGAGACACACATGATGAAATTTTGAGTATGTGTGTGTGTGTGTGTTGACAAGGCTTTACATCATACTAAGACTCAACAAGAAATAAAATACAATGTTTATAAAACATTTGAGCTTGAAGTCTTGAGTCTTGAGTCTTGAGTCTTGAGTTGAAACTTGATCCTTGTCTTCTTCATCTGTATCTGTTTGAGCTTGTCTGTTTGTTCAGCTAGAATTGTCTTTAGTCTCTGCACTGCAAAGCTGTATAATATAGACACATGATGCACTGTGTTGTGATCATCAAAATCAAGAACCAACATTCTCCCCCTTTTTGATGATGACAACACAATAGCTGATAACCATTTATAAACAGACATACAAGCATAGATTTAAAAACTCCCCCTGTTAAAAACACAATATGCATACATAAAGAATCAATTCTGATATACAGACTGTATCAGTCGACTGGAGAATATCAGGCGACTGAGCAGAACCTGCATACATTATATCATAGATGCATTTTTCATAGCCGCAGTAGCATCAGTCGACTATATTCTTGGCCAAGTCGACTGACCAGAGAGATAATACTGAAAGTTGTTTCACAAATAAAACATAGATCACAGAACTCACAGATAATAAAGCACAGATAATAAAGCAACAGAACATAACACAGAACACAGAAACTATCTCTCCCCCTTTGGAATCATCAAAAAGCATAAAATAACAAGATAATGCATTAAAAAGAAAGTTTACTACATAGAAGGGAAATCCATTTGAAAGAAACGAGCAAATACATAAAAATTAAAAAAAATCTTCAATCATCATCTTCGTCAGAATCTTCATCTTCATCTTGAGAAGGAGTAGGAAATTGATTTGTGAAGAGATGAGTAAGATGGGCTACCTCAGAACCAACTTGGTTTATTTGGGAACCAAGAGAAGAAAGATATCTATCGACTTGGACTGAATGATTAATGAGATAAGACACACAGTCGTACATGGTTCTTGGATCATCATAATTGGCTTGAGGGAGAGGTGGATCATCAGAAGTAGAAGGTTGAGGGGCTCTAGGTCTAGAAGTTGAACCTAAGGGAGCTTGGGACGGAGGAGGAGATTGAGGGGGTGATCGAGTAGGGGCATCAAGAAGTTTCATGCGTGCCAAACTAGCACGATCGAAACACTCATATCTAGAGACAACATGTGTCTCAGACTCAAGATCAACTTTATAAGCAATAAAGATTCTAGTTAGAAGACCACCAAAGGGTAAAAAGTGAGTATGATCTTGATTGAGTCTTGAAAAGATGACATGACCCCAATTAACAGCTATTCTACCAAAAATTGCATATATCGCTTTTTGTAACTCAATAGAATATTGGTCATAACTCCCCTTTTTAGGAAGGATGTTATAGGCTAATATTCTACCAACAAGCTTAGCAATTGGTTGTAGATTTTTGCTTGTCATTGGTAGTCGAGAATGTGGTAAAAGAATTCTCGATAAAATAGAGGGATTATCTAACACAATGTCATCAAGAGGTGATCCTACATCATCAATACCCAAAATTTCATTAATCCTAGTCGGTGTGAGTTGCATTCTAATATTTTTCACCGATGACCGGATTAAGACTTCTCCATTAGGTCTTTGCACAATTTTCATATTTGTGTAAAACAAATATATGAGTTGGGGGTAGTAATTGGGTTGATTAGATAATGAGAGGAAATCATAGAGACTAGAATTTTGAAAAAGTGGAGTTAAATTAAAAGGATCTAGATCATTAAAATTTACAAATCTTCCAGGGAAGATTTGGATGGTACAAAATAGATACCAACGATCAAGTAGATCGGGGCTCAAAAGGTATTGAGTGTACTCCTGTGAAGAGGAAGAACCCTCATGAGATCTTTACGATCGTTTGGGAGCCATTAGGGTTTTGAAAAGGAAACAAAAAAAGAGGAGATGTTACCAAGATGGAAGAGAAACAGATGCAAGTAGCAGTCGACTTGCAGATACAGTCGGATTGGAGCTTCTTCTTCTTCTTGTCTTGCCTTAGGGTTTGCAAATTTGGGGGTAAATTGGAATCGGTAGAAGTGAAAGAGAGTGGCTGGTAAGAGGTGGTTTTAACTGAGAATAGACGGCTCAGATTCAATGTAAAGATATCAACGGCTGAGATCCAAAATCACGGGTGAGAAATCGAGGGGTTTTATCTCAAAAATTTTGATGAAGACTCGCTGAAGACAGTTTATCTCGCGACAGTCGACTGTTAGAGGTCATCAGTCGACTGAGTCGAGAAGAACATAAAACATATATATCTATTAATCAGTCGACTGGTCTATGAACCAGGCGACTGGTTGGATAAAAAAAGATATGTTTTAAAATGCAGTTCAGTCGACTTATACACAAAGATAGTCGACTTAACAGAAACCAAGTTCAACAAATATCAATAAAATCACAAATTCCAAGTTCTGTTCTTAACTTAATGAAAGTATCTTCTTTAAGGGGTTTGGTAATTATATCTGCTACTTGTTTATCAGTAGAGATAAAGTCTAAAGAAATATCTCCTTTTAAAACATGATCACGTAGAAAATGATGTCGAATATCAATATGTTTCGTACGTGAATGTTGAATCGGATTTTTAGATAGATTAATTGCACTGGTATTATCACACATAATTGAGGGTTTCTCAAATGAAATACCATAATCTAACAAAGTTTGTTTCATCCATAAAATTTGTGCACATGCCAAACTTGCAGCAATATATTCAGCTTCTGTGGTTGATAGGGATACGGAGTTTTGCTTTTTACTGCACCAAGATACTAGGGAATGTCCCAAAAAGTGACATGTACCACTAGTACTCTTGCGATCAGTTTTGCTTCCAGCAAAATCGGCATCGCTATAAGACAAAAGTTGAAAGTTATCGGTGCGTGGATAAAATAAACCATATTCAGATGTGCCTTTAATATATCTTAAAATTCGTTTCACTGCTTTTAAATGAGATTCTTTAGGACTAGATTGATATCTAGCACATAAACATACGCTGAACATAATATCTGGTCTACTTGCAGTAATATATAAGAGTGAACCAATCATACCTCGATAGAGTTTTTGATCAACACTCTTACCTAATAAATCTTTGTCAAGAGTAGTAGTAGTTGCCATAGGTGTGGATTTACTACTAGTACTATCCATGTGAAAACGTTTGAGTAATTCCTTTGCATATTTGCCTTGATTGATAAATATGCCATTTGAAGATTGTTTAATTTGCAATCCAAGGAAATAATTGAGTTCACCCATGTGACTCATCTCAAATTCATTTTTCATGGTATTAGCAAATTCTTGACATAGATTATTATTAGTAGAACCAAAAATTATATCATCAACATATATTTGTATGATTAAAATATCATTCTTAACTCTTTTGATAAATAAAGTAGTGTCTACTTTACCTATTTCAAATCCTGTTTCTAAAAGAAAAGTTTTCAGACGATCTTACCAAGCACGAGGTGCTTGTTTAAGACCGTATAAAGCCTTTTTCAATTTATAAACATGATTTGGAAATTGTTCATGTTCAAAACCTGGTGGTTGTTTAACATAAACATTTTCCTTAATGAACCCATTAAGAAAGGCACTTTTCACATCCATTTGATAAAGTATAAAATTCATAAAACAGGCAAAAGATAATAAAATACGAATAGATTCTAGTCTAGCAACAGGAGCATATGTTTCATCAAAATCTATACCTTCTTCTTGATTATATCCTTGGGCAACTAATCTAGCCTTGTTCCTTACAACATGTCCTGATTCATCTAACTTATTCTTGAATACCCATTTGGTACCAATGATAGTCTGATCAGGAGGTCTAGGAACTAAATCCCATACATCATTCCTTATAAATTGGTTTAGTTCATCTTGCATGGCATTCATCCAATATTCATTCTCACAAGCTTCTTGTATATTTTTCGGTTCAAAATCCGACAAGAATGCTGTATGAGAGATCATATTAACATGTGAACGTGTCTGAATACCATGGGAGATGTCACCAATTATTAAGTCATGAGGATGATCTTTAACTTCAACAAATGACTTTGGTAAAGTTGAAGATATCTCAATCGGATCAGTCGACTTAACTTGTTCTTCAGTCGACTGCTTTAAGTCAGTCGACTTGGAGACTTTATCAGTCGACTTATCAGATAGATTAGTTTGCTCTAAGGATGTAATCACATTATCTAAAGGTGATAAATCAGTTTCATCATCCTTATTTAATGTTGATGAAGGTAAGGATTCATCGAATGTAACATGCATTGATTCTTCAATAGTCATAGTAGACTTATTGTAAATTCTATATGCTTTACTCCTATTTGAGTATCCTAAAAAGATACCCTCATTAGATCTAGGATCAAATTTGTCTAAATTATCTTTTGTGTTTAGAATAAAACACTTACAACCAAATATTTTAAAGTAAGAAACTTTAGGAATTTTATTAAAAAATAATTCGTAACAAGTCTTCTTTAGTTTTGGTCTTAGAAGAATTCTATTCAAAACATAACAAGCTGTAGCAACAGCTTCAGCCCAAAAATGCTTTGATAGATTGCTTTCAACAAGCATAGTACGTGCGCATTCTTGCAAAGTCCTATTCTTTCTTTCAACCACACCATTTTGTGGTGAAGCTCTAGGAAATGCAAATGAATGTGTTATACCATTCTTGTTGCAATATTCTGTAAATGTTTCATTTTCAAATTCTCCACCATGATCACTTTCTAATAGTGACTATGGTTAGAGATCTTTGATTTTGAACACGTTTACAAAAATGTGCAAATTCTTCAAAAGCATCATTTTTATGTTTTAAAAAGAATGTCCAAGTGAATCTTGAAAAATCATCTACTAAAACAAACACATATCTACTTTTATTTAAAGAAGCAACTCTAGTAGGGCCAAATAAATTCATATGAATTAATTCAAGTGGCCTACTTGTAGAGATTACATCTTTTGTTTTAAAAGTGGATTTGATTTGTTTTCCTAGTTGACATGCATCACATAACTTATCCTTTTTAAAGGATAATTTTGGCAGTCCTTTAACTAGGTTATATTTAGATAATTTTGAGAGATTTTTCATGTTCACATGTCCAAATCTTCTATGCCATAACCAAGATTCATTGTTAGAGGCTATCAAACAAAAATCATTTGAAAAATCAATTGCATTCAAACATAATTCATAAATATTGTTTTTGCGAAAACCTTGAAAAACAACATTTTCCATAGTAGAATCATAAATTAAGCATGCATCTTTTTCAAAAACTATTTTATAACCTTTATCACACAATTGACTAATACTTAAGAGATTATGCTTTAAACCATTAACTAAAAGCACATTTTCTATAATAGGATTAGATATTTTACCGACCATGCCAATACCGATGACTTTGCCTTTATTGTTATCTCCAAAGGTGACGGTTCCTCCATCTATATTTTGAATGGTGGATAGTAAGTTGGCATGCCCTGTCATGTGTTTTGAACATCCGCTGTCTAATATCCAGCGTTCTTTCTTGGGTACCTATAAAAAATTTGAGGTAAATATGGTACCCTTTTTATTGGGTCCAAAGCACATTAGTTTGGGGGAAACCAAACCCATGAAGAGTTTGATCTTCCTCCATAAGCAGGAATATAATTGGTAGAAGTACACACATTCAGCATATAAGAATTGATATAAGCAATTCTATCATTCTGATTAAGATTGACTGGAACCCATACTAGTTTGTTCTGTCCAGTCGACTTACCAGTGTTCCTCAGTCGACTGTTAGTGTACATCAGTCGACTGGTAGATCCACTAGGTCGACTTATAAGAGGTTTTGATCTCGTGGAATAAGATCCACTTTCTCTGGACAGACGACTGGTGGTATGGTTCAGTCGACTTAACCGAACGTTAGTATCACTTTTATCACTGAATTTAACAACCTTTGGTTTTGAAAAGAAATCATATAACTTGTGTGTAACACTAGAAATAGATGCTGACTTATTCTTACTAGTGTTTAAAGCAGAAGATTCTTTTACAGAAGATTTCTTAAAACCAAGTCCAAATTTTTGACTAGACGTAACTTGATGATGAAGCATATCATTTAAATTCTCTTTACCTTTGTTAAACTTAGATACATTCTTTGAAATCTCTTCATAATTCTTTTTGAGAGTTTCAAGATCAGTATCTAGACTTGCAAGGCGAGAATTTAAGGATTTTACTTCCTTATCAAGGTTAAGATTTTCTTGATTAAGTGTTTGATTCACTTTCTCAAGATTCTTAACTCTAATCTTTTCTTTTTTTAACTCCTGGAATATTTCATTAAAAGCATCAAGAAGATCTTCGGAATCATAATCATTACTTACATGCTCTTGTTGTGCAGCCATAAAACATACATTTGCCACTTCGTTATTTTCATCCGTTTCTTCTTCTGAAGATGAATCACTATCATCCCATGTGGCTTGATACGCCTTTTTGTTCTTGGCAAATTTGTTCTTTGGATATTTGTCTTTCTTGAAGTTGGATGTTTTTCCCTTGTTCTTTGCATTTTCCAAGGGACAATCTTTCTTCATGTGACCTATTTTATTGCACCTGAAACATGTAGGAGGGTCATTAGAATCTTTTATTTTAGAGTGAAACTTACCATTCTTTAAGAACTTCTTGAATCTCCGAGTGAACATTGCTATTTCTTCTTCATCTTCTTCCTCATCTTCTGAATCAGTCATGGCTTTAAAAGCCAATGATTTCTTCTTTGCTTGGTGTGATTCAGTATCTTTCTTTCGATCTTCAAGTTGAACCTCATATGCCATGAGATTACCAACAAGATTCTCGAGAGTAAGTGTTGACAAGTCATTTGCCTCTTCTATTGCTGTGGTTTTCTTCTCCCATTCTGGAGTGAGTGCTCGTAGTACTTTTCTGACCATCTCTGCTTGGGTATAAGTCTTTCCAAGCGCCACAAGAGAGTTTGTGATGTCTGTGAATCTTGTAATCATCTCAGACACAGTCTCATTGTCCTTCATTCTGAACATTTCAAACCTGTGCACAAGAACAAAAATTTTAGACTCTTTTACTTTATTTGTTCCTTCATGTGTTACCTCGAGTGTATGCCAAATTTGATGTGCAGTTGTAGCATTGGATACACGGTTAAATTCTTCCTTTGTCAGTGCACAAAATAAAGCATTCATTGCTTTGGCATTGTTCATAGTTTGACTCTTTTGATCATCATTCCATTGTGCATATGGAATGGTAGGGGCAGTGTATTCCATCTCTGTCATTTGCCATATCTCGTAGTTAATTGATTGGAGATAGATTCGCATTCGGCACTTCCAATAGTTGTAGTTCGTTCCATCAAATAGTGGTGGCCGTTGTGTAGATTGGCCTTCATGGTACTGATTAGTATTTGATGTAGTTGCCATTGCCTGTAACCTTGCTCTGATACCAAGTGTTGGATCCTGTAGGCTAAGCAACAAACACTAGAGGGGGGGTGAATAGTGTTTATTAAAAATAAATTGCGGAATAAATACTTTTTCACGGCACAGTCGACTTAGTGGGGAACCAGTCGACTGATATAGCCAAATAAAAAGAAACTTGAACTCTCGATGCAGTCGACTTATAGATAAGGCAGGCGACTGATGAGACAGAGAGAATAACTAATACGAGACTGATCAGTCGACTGATACAAAGCTGAGTCGACTGGCCAGACAAGTTTTGCAGAACTTAAGTTAACAAAAGTAAATGCAATCACAAGATAATCAATCACATAGTACACAAGATATATCCTGGTTCGGTCCTCCCGACCTACATCCAGTCCCCAAGCAACCCACTTGAGATTTCCACTATTCTTGAAAAATTACAAGAATACCCTACGGCGTTACGACAACAACCTTGTCTAACCCGTAGTCCTTTCTCTCAACCAGAGAAAGCAGACCCACTCTTCAACCAAGAGTGAAAAGACACCGACTCTACAACCAAGAGTCAAAAAACACTCTCCAACCGAGAGTAAGAGTACAAGAGGAATTTTACAATCAACCTATAGCCTTGTTGTTGTATGTGTTGATGCACGTGGCTAAAGAAATAGGTTGACTTCTATACTCAGTCCAAAGCGAATTCAATGCTATACTGGACTGAATGTAGAGAACCAAAGTATGTGAACTTGAAAGCTTTGTTCTTTACAGAAAATCACTTAATTTGTTTTTCTCAAGAGTGCTCGGATGTATGTAAGAAATCAAGTAAGTTTTTCTGTTTGAGAAGAAACTCTATATAAAGAGTTTTGATCTTCTGAACGTTGGAGAGCAGTTACATAACTGTCAACCAACGGATCAGACCGTTTGAGTTTGAAAAAGTTCGTTTTTGAAAATCAGAAAACGGTCAAAAACTCTCGAACAGTCGACTGGGTTGCCATATGAGTCGACTGATCAGAGTTTGAATAATTTTAAACAGTTTTGTACTAGGTAGTCGACTGGCAAGAGCTTAAGTCGACTGGTACTTAAATGTTAAAATTCTTCAAACTGTTTTGACTTATTTTTGGGGTTTTAAGAGACACACATGATGAAATTTTGAGTATGTGTGTGTGTGTGTGTTGACAAGGCTTTACATCATACTAAGACTCAACAAGAAATAAAATACAATGTTTATAAAACATTTGAGCTTGAAGTCTTGAGTCTTGAGTCTTGAGTCTTGAGTTGAAACTTGATCCTTGTCTTCTTCATCTGTATCTGTTTGAGCTTGTCTGTTTGTTCAGCTAGAATTGTCTTTAGTCTCTGCACTGCAAAGCTGTATAATATAGACACATGATGCACTGTGTTGTGATCATCAAAATCAAGAACCAACAGGGTTGTCATTTGTAGACAACCTGTAATTTGTAGACAATCAACCATCTAATTTCAACCATTCATTTTTTAGTGGGAGTTATATCAACTGTTCATTTACTCCACTGTTGTTAGTTACCATAATACCCTCAAAGTTTAAATTTATTTATGGCATAATTATTTATAAAAGTGCCACCACTACAAACGGTAAGGAAATCCCCGACGTTAATTTTGACCATTCCCAGCGTTTTTAAAATGCCAGTACTGCCTCCCTGGCATTTCAAAAAGTGCAGTAGCAAGCGCCGGGGAAGAATATCGCCCTTTCCCGGCGTTTTAAAACATCGGGGTTTCTTAAGCTTTCTCGGTGCTTTTCAATACAATCCCTGGCACTTTTAAATATTTTTTATTAAATTTTTATATTTTAAAAAAAATTACCTCGGCATTTAAAAACACCGGGGTAGGCTATTAATTTTTTAATTTTTTTTTAATATTTATAATTATTTTAATTTTTTGCAATAATTATGTACCCAAGAAATACAAGTCTTCATACAACACAAATTAATAAGCAAGCTACACTCAAGAATACAAGTCTTCATACAAAACAAGTCTTCATTCAAATCAAAAAGCAATTCACTCCAAGCAAACTACACTCAAGAATACAAGTCTTCATACAACATAAACCACAAGTCTCTCACATTGAATACAAATTCAGTCACCCTCCTTCCATTTTAATGAAGTAACTACTATATATGTGTCATAGAATTTACAACGAAGCAAGACACTGCATAGATTCATTAGATACCTAAATCTGTTGTCGAAGCTTGCCATTGTTTGATCGAGATCTAGGCTTGACTTTCCCTCTTTGTTCCATGTACACCTACCTGAATATAGCAAAATAGTTCATTAGTTGGAGTGGATAGACAGATAAATCTTCAATGAATTACTAAATTGATGCTTAACAAAAAAAATGTTAAACTAAATTTCAAACAAATGCAACACAACATAAGTAGTCTTTCTAAAAAAAATTATAGAAATGAAATGAAATTGTAATTCCTTAATAGAATTTCCATTGTAAGAATCAAAATTTATGTACAACAATTTAAAAGTACTTAGTTGGCACTCATAAGCAAGAAACTTTTCTCATACTGAGTACATAGTATGAAAACAAGAGATTACACTAAGCAAATCTAAGAGTTGAAGATAGACTAACCATTCAGTGTCTGCTCATCTTCTGATAAACTCTTCTGCAACCTGCACAACAAACAAGTAACTGAAAAAACTAAAAGAATAATTATCCTAGTAAGGGTTTGCAAAGTGTAGGTATAGCAGTCATGATATTCCATTGTAATAACTAATTAAAGAGAGGTAAGATTGAATACTTTCTCTCGCAGTTCGTCAACCAGTTGCTTCTGAAGGCTCTCACTTGGACACGGATTACCTGATCTCAAGCTGGCACCATAAAAAACTGGCCTAAATAAACATCTTCCATCACCAGAAATTTCTGAAACAATATCACAGTATCATGATAGGATTACCCATTCAAAAGAAAAATAAAAAATCTATCGCAAAGTATAATACTGTAGAACATAAACTCCAAGAAGTCGATAGCATAGTTAACAAGTATAACACTACATAACTTTAATTAACATGAATTCAAGTTATGTATCCCTTTCTATTATTGGTCCATTTGTATTTGCTTTTACTAAGACTTTTCTCTCTCTGAATAAGGTTTACAATTGCTACTAATATATTTTCCAACATCGTGGAAAAACAATTTATATTCTTTCTTACAAACAACTACATATAAACAGAAACTAAAATAAAAATATTAAACTAAAGGCAGCAGGAAGAAGAAAAAAAAAACAGACCTGCAAGCTTGCACCTTCTTCCATTGAATTAGGGATAAGATAATTGAAAGATGATAAACAAAACAAATATAAAAGATAGATAGCAAAAGAAGAAGTGAAGAGAACGAAAAGAACTAAAACATACAGATGGATTGCATACACGATGATGGATGTGAACCTGACAAGGACTACTTGTGTTGGGATTGGGGCGTCAACAAACGCCCTCTGGTTGCAGCGGAACTAATTAGAGCAATGAGGAAGTTGAAGTAGACGAGGCGAATAAATTGAGCAAGCAAGTAGATTCACCAAACTAACACAAACACAACAACGATGACTTATTCCGGTTAGCTTTTGCTTAATCCGGGGGGAAATATAGGGAGATCTGATATTCAAATAGAAGAGATTACAATGAGTTACTGATTCACTTGACATAAGGAATTGAACTCATCCACCAAGAACTATCTCTCTCTCGAGCCTCTCTTTGCAATGGAGAAAATAATCTATGAAGTACTACCTCTCATATTGGAGGAGTTTACAATATATATAGAAGAATAGAGAGAAAACCTAGGTCTAATCTTGATCCTCAGTCGTCCAATAAAACCTAGAAAAGAAGTAACTGAATAGGAACCGTACGATCTAACTTGGAGTTGAAGATTGGGCTGAACCGACCTAATAAATCGAGGCCCAAAACTGAACACAGTGCCGCGGGCGGTCGACCGTCCACCAAGGCTGGTTGACCGTACCACTCTCTGACTTCCCAGTACAACGAGCGTTCGGGGTGCGGTCGACTGTCACCCAGACTGGTCGACCGCAACTAGCTTGCACCTGCTACCGCTGCTGTTCTCCTTCAACTCGCTTCGACGCTTTGACCTCCGTGCTTCATATTACCTTCTTTTAATCTAAACAACGAGTATACAAGACACAACCCTAATAACTTGTGCAGTAGCCCCGACGAAAGGAAGAGCTTATTGTAGTTTTGGTATCTGTAATAAATAGGGGATGCATCATAAGGTTCTCAAATAAATTTTCCTTTAAATATTGAGAAGCGTGTGAACCTCCATGACTTGTGTTGCTAGCCAAGACATAATTTAGATTAGATTAAATGCAATTATGCAACTGTGCAAGTGTTTAGTGTTCACTGAAAATAATTAGCATCCTAAGATGGTTCACTAGGTTTTTGTGCAGGTTTCAGTGTATTACCAAGCTTCGTTCCAATATTCTCTCTGTTGCAAAAGAATATGAAGGAAATAAGTACAAATTGCACATCAATCCATTAGTAACATTCAACATACTTCACTAAAATTGTTTAAATATTATGACAAAGTATTACCAAGCTTCTTGCAACACATGACTAATTATTAACTTAAACTCGTTAAATTTCCATATGCAAATGTGAAAAAAACAAATTACTATGGCATAGAACTAACTCATATTTGTTTCCATAACTAACCTATATTCAATAACATGTATTTAGCAAACGTATGAGCCACTCCAAAAATTTTCATGTAGAGAAACTAAACAAACAACTTACATTATGACCAGATCCTTTGTCTGTTGGAGATCTTCTACATCATTGTCTAATCTAGTAAATGCACTAAACAAACAAACAAACAAACAAACAAACAAACACACACACACTAACTCTAATGTAGAAAATCACAATTGATACATTAAAAAAAAGATGAAACTACCTGTAAAATTGATGGGTTTTAGCTTAGAAGCACAAATTCCAAATTGGCTCTTCAACCCTGACTCGAAGAGATCAACAAACTACATCATCCTTTACATTTAATATTTGTAGTGTTTGTATATTGTATATCTTCATATCTATGTATATGCTATGTTAAGGTTACCACCCCTTCAATTCACTGTATCCCACAATCCTCAAAACATAAACATAACATAAAAAATAAATATAAAACTAAAAAACCAGGAAGAATGATGAAAAATACTGAGTATCATACATTTCCTTTCTCTATACACTCCCTACAGGATTTCTAATGCTGATATCAAAACAGACTTTTGAGAAACTTTAGATAGCGGTGTGTTCTCTTGAAATATTAGAAAGTGAAGACAAAATTATAAAAAAATTATTTTCCTTCTATACTCTTCTTCTACTTGGCTATGTAGATGTGTAGATACCGCAATCAGATAGTAGCTGTTAAAAATAATGCATCAAACTTTAGGTATTTATGTTTACAATTTGCATCTTATTAGGATTTGGCACTCTTCACAATACAAAAGGAATACACAACATTATAAGAAATCTACTTCACGATACAAAAGGAATACACACCAAAACTCTAAAACAGTCATACATATTTCCAATTAGTACATTCCCAGATTCAAGATCCCTACTTGCCTTCCAATTTTTCAAGGGATGCCATTACTAGCTACAAGCTAATCAATTCAAGATCTAAACCTAAACACGTATCCAATTACATTCCCAAATTCTTCATAATAAACCCGAAATCTTTACATTGTGTTCATTATTTTCATGCAAGTATTTTAACAAACACCGTGTAAACCCGAAATCTTTACATTGTGTTCATTATTTTCATGCAAGTATTTTAACAAACACCGTGTGTTCTATGATTCAGAACATTAAAATATTGCATCTTTGATCAAATAAAAGCCTTTAACTAATCAAATTGAAAAATTAACCTCTTTTACCTTGAAATAATGAAACACTTGAGCTACGAATCGATGAATCAAAGGAAGAGGTGAAACCCTTAGAGCTCAAAAAACTCTAGCTCTGAGAGTTGAACTAGCGTGAGGCCAAACCCTAGGTCTCCGATGGAGAGGATGTAGATCATGTTTAGGGTTAGGATTTGGGTTTTGGTTTGGGCAAAAGAAATGAGTCACCAAAAGAAGATGCCGGTCAGTGGGCTAGGGTTAGGGTTAGGGTTCGGGTTCGGGTTCGGGTTCGGGTCCGTGGAGAGAGAGAGACAGAGAGAGAAAGAGAGAGAGAGAGAGAGAGGCGATAAAAGGGAGTGAGAGGACGTGGGGGACGAGGACGGCGATGACGGCGACGACGGGGACGGAGACGGCACGTGCGAACGGCTGTAGTGTGTTAGGAAATTATGAGGATCTTGTTGAGTCTTTGACACAATCAATACAAACCACCAAGTAAGACTATATCACACCAAACACACAAAAAAATAAGAGTTGTCCCGGTTGGGGCTTTCGCCTTAATCCGGGGGAGGAAGAACCGAGATATTATTCAACCACACAAAATCAAGAATATTACAATTCTCACCACGACCCTCTCTCAAGTCTAATGGAACTTGATGCTGCTTACAATGGAGAACTCTCTCACCCTCTCAGATGAAGTACTCTCTTCTTCTATTCGGCACAAAATAGAATCATCTTGGATCTATGAGCCGTTACAATTGTTTATATAGATCTAGAGATAATCCCTAAGTTAATATCTTGTTACAATAACCATTGGATAGTACACAAGAGATAACCCTACGATAGGAGCCACACGATCCAACTTGAAGAGCAAGTTAGGCTTCTCATGAATCACCAAGACCCGACCCAAATATCCATCAGCACCGCGACCGGTCGACCGTCCCCCTCTCGGGGACTTCTGCACCCTATGACCGGTCGACCGCACCCTATGACCGGTCGACCGCAACTTCTGTAACTACAGCTGCTGACTGTTTCCTTGCCTCTACTCCGTTTCCAATCGCCTTTGTCTCTCCATCGTCTTATCGTCTTCTTATCCAATCTCGTATGCAAGACATAAACCCAACAATCGCCACCTTGGATTGCATACGCATGAATCCATACCTGTGTGATTTAAACATCTTCTAGATTTTTCTTCTCCGCTTTGTAAACAACATGTTTCAATGGCTTCTCCTGCTAGTTGAACAAACCTCCACTTGTTTTCCTCCAGCTGTATGCCCCCCTCAAGGGCACACCCATGTAGATGTAATTATGGAGGTGCCACCCTCCACACGAACTCTACCTACATCAAGGCTCTCACCACCTTCCAACGGTATTCGAACGTTGCAGTCTCGCCTCGGTAATTCTAGTGACGGCTTACAAGATAATGCTTTAGGAACAATGGGCTTCTATACACTTGACTGAGTTTTTCTGCTCCCACAAAGCTGGTAGAGGTTGTGCTGACCCTGCCCAATCCCCCGCTTACCCTTCATTACCTTACGACGACTATTCCAAACTGTCAAAACTCCACATCGAGCTTTGTACCTGCAGCCACGAGCATCAAGAGTACTCAAGGATATAAGATTATTCTGTATCGAAGGAATATGCATGATCTCTTCTAGTGTGAACCCTTTACCATCTGACATCTCCAACTCAACAGTTTCCTCTCCCACCACTTCACAAATCTCACCACTCTCCGTTCTCACACTACGGCATGTTGATGACTTGTAAGTAGAAAACATCTCTCTCTCGGAGCAAATATGAAAAGAACTTCCCGAATCAAGATACCAACTTGAATCCACATCTAAAGAACTTGAAATAAGAAGACAACAGTCAACATTATTACTTGACTCAGTTGCGCTGACTATATGGGCTTGTTTCCCTTTTTTAGTAGCACTCTTCTGACTTAACCACTTGTGACAGTCTCTCTTGTAATGCCCAACTCCTTTACAGTAATGGAAACGAATCTTACCCTTGTGTGCCACATCTCTTCCAATTGAAGTATCACCATTCACCACAAAACACCCTAAAGAAATAGACCCGCCTTTATGAGTCTCCTTTCTTAGTTCATCTTCCTTCAGACCCTTAATCACTCCGGCTACAGTAAGTGTCTCCTTGGCCAATTTTCCATGTAGCATGGTAGTTATCAAGTGATCATCAGAAGTTGGCAGTGAATAAATCAAGTTGAAAGCTTTATTCTCTTCGCTAAGATCATCCGCGTTAATCGCCTTCAGTTCAAATATCACTTTATTGAACTCCACAATATGATCTTTGAAGATGGGTACCTTTCTTCATTGAGAACCTAAACAGCTTCCTTTTCCAATACATCCGATCGAGCAACGATGATCCTGAGTAGTCAGTTTTGAGTCTCGCCCAAAGACTTGCCGCACTTTTCTCCTCAAGGATATTACACTTGACTTTGTCTGCCAATTGCAATCGGATTAAACTCAAGGCCTTCAAACAAATCTCATCCCACTTCTCTTGCTGCATGTCGGTTGGCTTCTTCTCTTCTAGGGCAAGGTGCAAGTCCTTCTGAACCAAAACATCATACATATCCACCTTCCATAGATTGAAGTTGATCTTACCGTCAAACCGCTTGATCTTCGTCTTTTGATCTGCCATCTCCAAGGAACTCAAACAAACCCACGAATCCTGATTGCTCTGATACCAATTTGTTAGGAAATTATGAGGATCTTGTTGAGTCTTTGACACAATCAACACAAACCACCAAACCACCAAACAAGACTATATCACACCAAACACACAAAACACACAAGAGTTGTCCCGGTTGGGCCTTTCGCCTTAATTCGGGGGAGGAAGAACCGAGATATTATTCAACTAGAGAAGATACAAGAATATTACAATTCTCACCATGACCCTCTCTCAAGCCTAATGGAAGTTGATGCTGCTTACAATAGAGAACTCTCTCACCCTCTTAGATGAAGTACTCTCTTCTTCGGCACAAAATAGAATCATCTTGGATCTATGAGCCGTTACAATTGTTTATATAGATCTAGAGATAAACCCTAAGTTAATATCTTGTTACAATAGCCATTGGATAGTACACAAGAGATAACCCTACGATAGGAGCCACACAATCCAACTTGAAGAGCAAGTTGGGCTTCTCACGAATCACCAAGACCCGATCCAAATATCCATCAGCGCCGTGACCGGTTGACTGCCACTCAAGTTCGATCGACCGTCCCCCTCTCGGGGACTTCTGCACCCTATGACCGGTCGACCGCAACTTCTGTAACTACACCTGCTGACTGTTTCCATGCCTTCGTTTCCAATTGCCTTTGTCTCTCCATCGTCTTATCGTCCTCTTATCCAATCTCGTATGAAAGACATAAACCTAACATAGTGAGCATGAAAGAGAGATGGAAAATGGAAGATTTGGGGATTGTGGGAATTGGTAGGGTAGGGATTTGTAGCCTAAGCTGCCCTGGCATTTTCAAACGTCGGGGTAGCCTAATCTAGCCTAGCACTCTTTTAGAAACGCAGGGGACATCTCGACGCAACTACCCAAATGCCGGGGTAGTTTCGCCAGGGAACCCCCTTCATTTGTAGTGCACTCGTATAAAATAAAAGTTGGTGCCACTAGGGATAGTTTGTAAAGAGTATGTGATGAGTAAAGGCAGGTCTCAGGTTTGAGGCCAGATTATGTCTTAGTATTTACTTTAAAAAGTATATTTATTAGGACTTGCAAAGCACGTACAGATTACTAGTAACTATTATAATGGGAGAGTTGGACTTGTCGTTTGTAAATCTACCAACTTGTGTGCATAAGTAATATGGAGGAGGTCTAAGGTTCGAGTCCTCACTACGTCGGAGTTTTTACTTTAATTTTTTTATATATTAGGACATGCAGTGCACGTGTAAAATACTATCTATCTATCTCCAATCTCCAATCTCTAATATTATAATGGAAGAAGACCTTAGTGTCATTTGTAAATCTATTAATGCGTGACACATCTCTAATATTATAATGGGAGTTTGAGTTGTAATGTTGTCAACATATAAACCCGTGCGGTGCACGTGCAACTCCAACTCTCCCATTAATTACAACAAAAACAAACAAATTGAAAAAAAATCCACCTAGTTAAAACGTGCGTTGTTCAAAACAATTTTAAAATAATTTTTTAACACTAAACATACACATATGTTGCACAAAAAACTCAAATTCTACTTATAAACACGTGTAAAAATTGTAACTTTTTCATCAAAATATTTTTACCGATTACATGCGATGCACGTCCAACTTCAAAACTATTTTTTTACACGTAAATCACACTTACTAAAACGTGCATTGCACTGAATAATACTAGTATATAACACTAATATGAAGGAGGTTTCATGTTCGATTTCTTACTACATCGGAATTTTACTACAATATATATATATATATATATATATATTTTTTTTTTTTTTTAAATTTTTAAATTTTATTTTTTTAGTCGTGCGATGCACGTGTAAATTACTAGTCAACTTAAAAGTTAAAAGGGGTCAGCTGAAGTTTTATTAGTATTTATCCAACCCCATCACAAAAAACTCCCTGTCGACAGCGTCGAAATGATCTTGAACCACTCAAGAGTAATAATGCTAGTGCCGAAATTCAGTCCTCCAAATCTTGCAAGCAAAAGTAGAAGAACTACTCTAAAACCACTGAATTATTCAAACAGCAACAGTAACATCAACCAGCGCATCGATACTGATAGTCTCAGAACCCAACTTGACCAACTCTACTCTGAAGCCAACACAACTCGTTCCAAAGGTCAGTCAGCCCCTCTTCCTTACTGCATTTATTAAGTTGGGTTCGATTTCGTGACTGAATTGGGCATTTGGGTGCTTGCAAATTTCCAAAACTATTAAGAATTGAAGTGGATTACCGTGATTTGGGTGTTTGCATGCCATATGTTTGATGAATTGATACAATGAGGATAATCTATTTTCTGATTAGAAAATCCAGATGGATTGTTATCTTTCTTGATATGGGCACCTGGGTAGACCCAAAAAATTCATAATTTTGAGGGATTTGTCGGAAAACTGTTGCATTCTTCATATTGTTGTCAACGATCAATTACCTTTCTGGTTGCAACTCATATTGTTTTGCAACTGGTGAAATTGGTTTGTTTCTGTTAGGAAAGTTATGGGCAGAACCTACCCCACAACTAAAGTGAAATTGAGAAAATGGAAATAAAGTGGACACAAATATTTTACGTGGAAAACCCCAAAGGAGAAGGGGTAAAAACCACGGGCAAGGTAGTGAGATTTTACTGCTGAAAGTAGGGATTACAACCTTCTCTCTAAATATAAGGAGAGTACAATTTCCACTCTCTCTTATAATAGGAGAAAACACTCTCTCACAAATTTGAGGAAAAATACAAGTATACAAATTATCTCTAAGGGGATACAATTTTATCCCTCTTGAGAATACTCTTGTAATACTCTCTTTCTTTCTTAATCTCTCTTTCTTTTCTTAATCCTCACTGAGCTCTTGTTGCTCTGCTGCTACAACTCATTGCCCTCTCTTCCATTCCATTGATCCCTATTTATAGGGAGTGGATTTTCACCAACCCCAACCACAGCCACTCCATTCCTTTTTTTTCTTCTTTTCACATTGCATTTGTCAAAGAAATGGTTGGTGTTCTTTGACATTGGCTCCAAAGTGCATTTGTCAAAGATGGTTGGTTTGACATTTGCTGCCGACATTCCCAAGTCCTTCATGTCAAACTCCCTAGCCAATTGTGCCTTCATTTCTTGGATTCGATCTTTGTTGGGGCCTGCTACCAACATGTCATCCACATACAACAGGAGGATAATGAAGTCATCATCACTATCAAACCTTTTGTAATACGTACAATGGTCTGAACTAAGTCTGTTGTATCCAAGGCTAATAATGAAGGAATCAAATCTCTTGTACCAACACCTCGGCGCTCGGCGCCTGTTTGAGACCGTACAGAGATTTGTTCAACCTGCAAACCAAGTTCTCTTTGCCTGTTTCAGCAAAACCTTCTGGTTGGAGCATATAGATTACTTCTTCAAGATCTCCATGAAGAAAAGCAGTCTTTACATCTAACTGCTCTAGATGTAGGTCAAGCGTAGCACACATCGCCAAGACTACTCTGACTGTCGTGAGTCGAACCACAGGTGAAAATATTTCATTGAAGTCGATACCTTCTTTCTGAGCATATCCTTTCACCACCAATCTTGCACGATACCGCTCTACTTGGTCATTTCCATCGCGCTTGATCTTGTAAACCCATTTGTTGCCGATGGCCTTCCTTCCTTGTGGTAGCGTAACAAGATCCCATGTCTTGTTCTTGTGTAGAGCTTCAATTTCTTCCTGCATTGCTGTCATCCACAGGGATACATCTGAGCCTGTGATTGCCTCCTGGAAAGATGATGGCTCCCCATCCTCTGTAAGAAGACAGTATGCAACATTGCTCTCCGTAACATACTCCGAGTGCCAAGCTGGCGGTCTTCTCTCACGAGTTGACCGACGAATTTCTGGAGCCTCGGACTCGACTGGTTCTTGTTCATCGTGCTTTGGTGCTGCTTCAGAAGAAACTAGATCTTCATCTGGTTTATCTTCCACCTGAACTGTAGTAGTCTCTTGATTCTCCTTTGACGTGCTAGCGCTTCAACATGCAAGATTGTAAGCCAATCTCGACCCCACTTCCTGTTAATTTCAAGTTATACTCCAAGATGTGTCCTAGCAATGAAGCAGAAGGAAGGAGATGTCTCGAGTACCGTATGCATCAGCAGTGGGAAGTTTGATGTTCACTATGATATGTACAAGACCAGACATTGCACAAGCAGTGGGAGCGGTTAGTCGATACATGGCGAATCCTGGTAGAGAGCATTGGAGCACAGTGAAGAGGATTCTGAGATACATCAGAGGGACCTCAGATGCTGCATTATGTTATGGAGGATCAGAATTAACTGTCAGAGGTTATGTGGACTCAGATTTTGCAGGCGATCTCGACAAAAGCAAATCCACTACGGGCTATGTGTTTACACTTGCAGGAGGAGCTGTAAGCTGGGTTTCGAAACTACAGACTGTTGTGGCTTTATCTACAACAGAAGCAGAATACATGGCGGCTACAGCAGCTTGCAAGGAAGCAGTCTGGATTCAAAGGTTATTGGAGGAGCTCGGGCACAAACATGAGAAGATTGTTCTGTTTTGTGACAGTCAGAGTGCCTTGCATATCGCAAGGAATCCAGCCTTTCATTCACGGACAAAGCACATAAGAGTCCAGTATCACTTCGTTCGAGAAGTAGTGGAGGAAGGAAGTGTGGATATGCACAAAATTCACACTAACGAGAACCGAGCAGATGTTATGACCAAGCCAATCAACACTGGCAAGTTCGAATGGTGTAGATCCTCGTGTGGCCTAGCAGTAACGTAAGCAGCATGAGAATGGCAAGGTAGAAAGGATCATGTGGAGACATGATTAATCCTTAATCAAATCTCCAAGTGGGAGAATGTCGGCAGCAAATGTCAAACCAACCATCTTTGACAAATGCACTTTGGAGCCAATGTCAAAGAACACCAACCATTTTTTTGACAAATGCAATGTGAAAAGAAGAAAAAAAAAGGAATGGAGTGGCTGTGGTTGGGGTTGGTGAAAATCCACTCCCTATAAATAGGGATCAATGGAATGGAAGAGAGGGCAGTGAGTTGTAGCAGTAGAGCAACAAGAGCTCAGTGAGGATTAAGAAAAGAAAGAGGGATTAAGAAAGAAAGAGAGTATTACAAGAGTGTTCTCAAGAGGGATAAAATTGTATCCCCTTAGAGATAATTTGTATACTTGTATTTTTCCTCAAATTTGTGAGAGAGTGTTTTCTCCTATTATAAGAGAGAGTGGAAATTGTACTCTCCTTATATTTAGAGAGAAGGTTGTAATCCCTACTTTCAGCAGTAAAATCCCACTACCTTGCCCGTGGTTTTTACCCCTTCTCCTTTGGGGGTTTTCCACGTAAAATATTTGTGTCCACTTTATTTCCATTTTCTCAATTTCACTTTAGTTGTGTGGTAGGTTCTGCCCATAACTTTCCTAACAGTTTCATATTGGTTTGGAAGTAAAATCTGGAATTTAGAAACACAGTATATAAAATGATCATGGCAATATTCCTGAACTCTGCTTGATAATTTATCAAATGGCTGGTTGTAAGTTTTGATGATCTGGGTAGAGTGGTTGTTAAGGGTATTGTTATGATGTTTTGTGTGAACTGAATGGTTTATGTGAGTTATGTTTCAAGTGGAATTGGACATTAGGTAGTATAGTGTTATCTCATTTACAGATATGGTCTTATAGATTTGATAAAAGTAAGGCTTAAACCTGGAAAATATATATACGAGTTAGATGTGAGGAAGAGAGAGCAAAGTGTTATCTAGGGGTTCTGAATAAAGCTCTGATCAAGTATTTCAATAAAACAACTGTGAATTCCCCATATTTACTCTGTATATTGTTGCAAATCCATGGTTTTCAATCTATTCCAGATCTGGTTTGTATCAGTACATTAAATTGGCCTCAAGTGGCACAGCACTCTATGTTGAGAGTAAGAATCATAGGCACGTTTTTTCTTTGTTAAATGCTTTGCTATGATCTAACAGCTTATACAGTGGAGCTCACTTGGGATGGTGGATAATGTGGCAAGAGGAGAATAGTTAAGAATGAGGATGAATTATTAATTAAATATTTTTTGAGTAATTAGGTAGTGTGGAGAACTTGGAAGTAGAAGATCCAGGAAGTTTCTGGACAGGAATATTTTTCCGTTTCTTTAGTTGGCTGATGCAATTATGAGTTTGTTGAATGATCAGGAAAGTTCTTTTGTCTGAAGCTTTAAAATAGTTACCTTTTACATCATAAATCATACGTTTATAGTTCTTTTTTTTATTTATTTAAAGAATTTATGTTTTGCTGGTGTATCATTGCCATGTAATTCCTAGTTTTATGGAATTATAATGTGCGTATATCAGTCTAGGCTTCATCAGATACATTACTCCATCGTTCCATGTCCATTGTGGATATTTTTTCGGGATTTTTGTAGACTGGAATAAAAATCCAACAAATGGTACATTACGCTGCCACAACATTTATGCAGCTCAAGCTTTTCACCTGTACTTTCACGTGTACGAACATATTGCACCTGTGCCACAAAAGCACATGCAAGCACATACATTTGTGTGTCCATACTCAATTCATGTTCGGCATTATTGAATTTGAAAAACTGCTTCTTCATTGCAGCAGAAGACTTTGATTTGCATATTCACATACTCGTTCAACTGCATCAGTGGAATCCATTAATGATTTATAGTGAAAGAAATTACCCAAATGAAGGTTCCTTTGCAAAGATCAAAAAGTAAAAAAATAGTACATTAGAAAACAATGACGCATCCCAATCCTTTCAAAAGTTGCTTTCTGGGCAGGACAACATATATTCTTCTTTGAGTTTTTTTCCCTCCAAAATAATTAGCTTCTTTCTTCATATTTTGTCATCTGATGCAATATGCATTCAAATTGCAAAAACAATTTGTTCTTTTTAGCCAAGTAATACTTTTATTTTCATCATCCAGCCAACAATGCAAGAATGAGGCTAATGCGGTTGTCAGAAGCAGCTGAGAATCTTCAGAAGAGAGCAGCTATCGATGTCCAAGTTGGTAAAGAAGCGGAAGCTAGGGATTTACTTGTACAAAAGAAGAAATTGATGAATGCATTGGAGAAATCAAGGCAACGAATTGATGTACTCGATAGACTTGCAACAAAGATTAATGAGGTGAGACTCGATAAATCTTTTGAGCGCCATGTTACATGTACAAAGAACTACGAGGGTTAGAACATTAGATGTACAGTTCCTTCCTTTTAAGGACAATCAGCTTTTGATATGCCAACTCTGCTGCTTAGATTGAGAGGAATTATTTACATGACCTATGTGCATATCTACAAAATCTAATTATAAAATTTCACTTGGGGAAAATCTGCCTACTGTGAAGATACCCTTGATGCATAACCTTTGATAGACAAAAGCTTTTGACCCTTTTCTGCACAGAATTATTGGTTGCTCTCCAGTCTCCACATAGTTGATAGGGTCCTCATTAATTTTTTCTAAACTATAAAAGGATTACTAGAAAGTAGAAACTTTCACCACTTCTTAGAATACTGGAAACCAAAGATTTGCTTTCTTCAACTCCACAAGTTTTTGCATTTTTCAGGTAAATGCCAAACAGATGTTAATCTGATATTAATCTGATATCATTTTAAAAGATATTAATCTGATAAGAGAATTATGTGGCTTTTTTGTTAAAGATGCTCCAACTTTCACAGAAGAAAGTTTCCCCCCCTTTTTTAATTATGCAAGTCCCTTTCTTCATTTATCCCCTCCCCTCAAACCCAAAAGGTCATGATAAGAAAAATACCACACCTTCATAGATGTTTCTCTCACTATAGAAAAATTCAGTTTATGACTATATTATGCTTACCTATTTCAGGCAATTACTCTGAAGGAAGCACAACTAATCGGAAATGTTTCCATGTATCTGGAATTTACCCAAGAAGATTCTGATCAACCGATTCGGTTTGTCAACCCAAAGATAGACTGTCATGATGATCCAAACAGAACTGATGCTTTGGACACAGATTGCATCGAAACAGTTCAAAGTGGAGAAAAAGAAGAGAACTACGAAGAAAGCCTACTTGTGGATTGTGACAGTTTAAACAATATTAAAGCGATTATAAGTTTAAAAGGAATATCTTATTTTGAAGAATTTTTGCAATCTGTAGATGGGAAACTCAAACAGGTGGAGTCAGAACTTGTGGTATTTTTAAAACTCTCAACCATGGTTTTGGAAAGAGATGAAAAGAAGACGAACACAAAGGTGCAGCAAACATCAGCAATTTTAGAGAACATACGCAGCACAAGAATGAGGTAATTCACTATGCCAATGTCAGTTAATCTTTACCTTCTATACTTCATACTAGATAAGAACCTGAGATATTATTGTTTTTTTTTTTTTTTTTTTTTTTTTTTTTTTGGGGGGGGGGGGGGGGGGGGTGTAAAAACTAAAAAGACCGTACCGGAGATATTATTACTACGAAGCAATGTTACAGAATGCTTTGTGCGGTGTTGATCACAGTTTAGCTCTGCATACCGCATAGACCACATATGGTGCTGCATATGCGTTTTGCATGTATTTTAAAAAAGAAACCCACAAAAATAAAAATGAAAATTAAGAAAAATTAGAGAAGAAATAGGAAAGGCCAGGCAACATAAAAAAGAAAAGTATAACCATCGATTCTATATATGTACTAAGTAGAAAAAAAATATAGCAACTATTCTATCTATAAAAAAGTGTGTATTTGGAGGAACAAATGCCCTACCCATTGAGACCGACCGAGAACCTAACACAATCTGTTAGTATTGCAACTAGTCTTTCCATAAATATATACTCTATACTTGTTCTGCATTTGTTCCTCCAAATGTAATTGGATGTCGATGTACTTCATTGTGACATTGATAAAGATCATAAATGGATCTTTCATCCAGCAGAGATTATAGGCAGGCGACAGATCAAAGTTATGGGGAAATTTATCATTGAAGTCTTAGTGAGATGGGAAGATCTGCCTATTGAAGAATCTACATGGGAGAAGGAAGTGGCCATAGCTAAAGCATTTCCACATTTGAACCTTGAGGACAAGGTTCAGTTTGAGAGGGGGAGTACTGATACAGTTAATGAAGTAGATGCAGCTGAGATTACTGAGTCTAATGCATGATCAAAAGGTGAGCAAGCAGGATCAAGTGAAGAACGGGATGCACGAGTAAGGAGGATACCTGCACACTTGAAGGATTTCGAAATATAGCAGGAAGGAGTTTTGGTGGGAAATAGCTGTAAAGAAAAAAGTCGGTTGAGAGTTTGTTAGAGATTGTGTGGTTGTAATTGATTCATTGTAATGCCTATAAATAGACTATAAATGATGTAAGAGGGATTATTCAGTGAATAAACATCATTTTCCTCAATCTCATCGTCCCCTTTATCTCTGTTCTTCCCCAAATCCTCTTCTTCTTCAATCCTGCAACCCCGTTTCTTGATTTCAATCCCATCAACCATATCAATTGGTGCTTTCACTGATCTGAAATCATGGCAGATGGTCGACGATCGATCGACGAGGCAACTAGATGGAGAATATCGGTGGATGAGTCGATTACTGGACTGCGAGAGTCAACGACTCAACATGGCGGTCGACTATAGAAGTTATCTTCATCCATGGTAGAGCAAAAGGAGATGGTGAAAGCACAGCAAGGATCGCTAGCGGAGTTGATTCATCGTCTCACGGTGTTAGATGCAAAGATAGATCATCAAATGCACTGATCTAATAAGGAGACTCCGATCAAAAGCCCTCACACTTAAGTGTTTGCCCATTCCCTACAATAACATTGAAATGTTGTGAAGGATATACTCGAAGTTTCAAAAAATTTCACCAATCTCTCTTGAATGAAATTATTTGTGCTACCTGAGTCAATAAGAACTTGTACAGTTGAACATTTGTGTTGCTTATGGTTCCTTGAACTCTTAAAGTTCGAAGTGAAGAGTGACCTGCAAGAGCTTGAAAAGAAATCTCAGGTATGCAAGCACTTTCCTGAGCAGCTTCATTCTTTTGTTCCTCCATTACATCGAAAGAGGATTGCATAAACTCCTCTTCATTATCACATAGGAGCAAGAAAAAATTCCGTTTTCATTTATGCCCAGGGATGAATTCTTGTCACAATTGAAATATAGGCCTTTCTCCTTTCTCACACCCACTTTGCATGAGGTATTCTTCGTATAGGCACTTTCTTACCTTGATCAGCAACGGAGCCCATTGTTGTAGAGGATTGAACAGGTTTGGAAGGAGTTGGTAACAAGGGTGGTAATGTGCTAGGTGGAGGTTGCCATGGAGGTCTATAACTGCCACTTTTATGGCCAGAAGATCTCAGGCCTTGAAACTTCTCTTCTTGCAGTCTCGCCAAACCAATTGCATCGGCCATATGTGCTAAAACCTCTCTTCTAATATCTGGTTTCAGCCCTGAAACATAGCAGCTTAATATGGTAGACTCTGATAACCCATTGGTTTTGTCACTAATATATCAAACTCATCCCGATATGCAGCTAGTGAAGAAGTTTTAGTCAATTTGAACAAAAGCCCTGCATGATCTATAAATGCCGAAGGGCCAAATCTACTATCCAATTGATTAACAAAATCACTCCAATTTCTGAATTCTCCATTCTCAAATTTATGTTGAAACCAATGCTAAAGCACGTCCATCCATATATAAAGATGCAATATCTAATCATTGCTCCATTGGAGTTTTATGATAATGAAAGAATTGATTTGCTTTGAAGAGCCATCCCATCAGATTCTCACCATCAAATTGAGGAAAATATAATCTAGGGTTCTTGATAGCAAATTCATGAGGAGTTACAAAGTTCCTTACATTGATTGGAGTCTCCTCATTAGATCGGGGCATTTGATGATCCATCTTTGCATCAAACACCATGAAACGATGAATCAACTCCACTAGCGATCCTTGTTGCGCTTTCACCATCTCCTTTTGCTCTGCCATGGATGAAGATAACTCATGCAGTCGACTGCCATGTTGAGTCGCTGACTCTCGTAGTCCTGTAATTGACTCATCCACCGATATTCTCCATCTAGTTGCCTTGTCGATCGATCATCGACCATCTGCCATGATTTCAAACCGGTGATAGCACCTATTGATACGATTGCTAGGATTGAAATCAAGAAATTGGGTTGCAGGATTGAAGAAGAAGAGGATTTGGGGAAGAACAGAGATAAAAGGGAAGATGAGACTGAGGAAAATGATGTATATTCACAGAATACTCCCTCTTACATCATTTGTAGTCTATTTATAGGCATTTCAATGAATCAATTACAACCACACAATCTCTAACAAACTCTTAGCCGATTTCTTTTCTTTACAGCTATTTCCCGCCAAAACTCCTTCCGGCTATATTTCGAAATCCTTTAAGTGTGCAGGTATCCTCCTTACTCATGCAGCCCGTTCTTCACTCGATCCTGCTTGCTTACCTTTTGATCATGCATTAGACTCAGTAATCTTAGCTGCATCTACTTTATTAACTGTATCAGTTGAACAACCAGAAGGGATAAGGTGTCGAATTAACGTGCATTGGATATGTTTGGTGTAGTTGATGTGATTTATTTGCAAGTGTACGAAGTCGCAAAAAGTAGTATAGATAAGTGAAAAGAGTATCGAACCCACAAGAACTAATTATTTTATTGAGTATTGAAATTACTAGATTAACTACTATTTGGAAGATCGAAATTTTAATAAATAAAGCAACTAAATTAATCTAAATATCTAAACAAACAAAAGAGAACGAAAATTTGAAATTTTTGTGATTTGTTAATGGCAAAATAAATTCTAGGGCTTTCGATTTCACCTAGTTAATCCCACACAATTTATAACTCCATGTGAATAAAAATATTATTTTTCCAAGTTGTAGACAAAAATCCCCAAATTATTCAATATTCTCTCTCAAGTAATATAAAAAATATTCTCAACTAATTATTTGTCATAGTTCATGCACAAATTACTAATTGAAAATTCATTAAGATCCATGGATTTCTTAACGGTCACATTAACAGCAGTTCGCTCTTGTAATGGTGTTTAATTTTATTAATTCGAAATCACAAATTACCAGTTTTGTCTCTCAATGATTCAATAAATCATACAAAAGTTGACCAAACAATTGTAAGCATTAAGAACAAAAATCAAACACAACCATGAAAAAATAGAAAAATAATATGAAATTAAAATTGTGTTCTCAAAACTAGGCTACATCAAAGTCCTAGAAAAATAAAATTAGTTCATAATAAATTTGTAACTAACAAACATGTTCTTTGATTGCATAATACAAAAAATTAGAGGGGAAGAAGAAAACTCATTTTTGCATAAAAAGGACGTCTCGAAATCCGTGTCGCGAAGCTTCTCTCTTTCTCCTCCTTTCTCTCTCTGTTTCTGTCTTCTTCAAAAATCCAGCTGCCAACCTACCCACAGAGCTCCTCGATTTGCATTCCGCAATCCCCCTTCTCTTTTTTTTTGGTGTTGTGCCGCACACCAATGCACAGACTCCCAACCTTTTCTCTCTGCCTTTCTTATATAGGATTAAGGTAGTAGGTAGGTGATATTATAATTAGGGTTAGTTTAAGTATAATTAGATAATTAATTAATTAATTAAAAAATTCATAGATTAGAATTAATCTATTGAATTTTAAACTAATTAATTTACTAACCCTAATTTAAATTCACTCAACTTTTAATATAAAATTTTATTCCACACCCTAATTGATCGAAATATTTTTTACTGATTCTTCCATGGGCCAATTTGTAAAAACTTGTATTTGGGTGCTTGAATTTTGAAATCTTCATCCTTGTTTTCCTCCATAATTTCATGCAAAACGGCCCACCTTTTGCATTTATCCATCCCATTCCTACAAAAACAAACAAATAAATAGTATTGAGTAGAATTAAGATAAATTTCAAAGAAATAAACGAGAACTCGCAATTTTAATGCATAAAAGAGTACTAAAAATTCTATATAAATTTCACTCATCAAATACCCCCAAACTTAAGATTTTGCTTGTCTTCGAGCAAAAAGTAAACCATGAGCAAAGATGATAGTAATCATAATTAGGCTCAACCCATCTCACCAAGAGATCTTATCATGCAAGCATCAAAATTTCAACGTAAAACATAAACAATAGAAAATAAAGTAAAACTAAGCATACTCACTTTCTCCAGTGCAATTATTCATACATAATTCCCAACACAATCATATTTGTCATGCAGTTAATGTAATTATAGTATATAACAACTTCATCTGTGATTATCCCTTCTCACTACTACAAACCGAGTAGCAAACTAGAGTTTTTTTTTGGTTCCTCTAAGTTGTCACTTGCCTTTTGACGCGAATGCAAACATTTGTGATGAATTCACCCAGTTACTCAAAAAGTCAAACTTAAAAGTGCTTTTGCATACTCATATTTCAAGTTGCCGTTTGACGTAAAAGTAGACATTGTTACTAAGCAACTCAAAACATTGGAGTAGATAGAACTTTATTCATTTATATATATATATATATATATATATATATATATATATATATATTTCACTCTATTTACTTAAACTCTGTTTAGGACTAGATCAAAAGGGATAATCACAAGAAAAAGCATCACATTTTTCTTTTATGTATAATCACATGACTCACAATTTTGTAAGAAATTTTGAACTTCAATAATCCTAAAGTAAATAAGTATGCTTGATCCTGCTTTATAAGATATTGTCTATCCTAAAAAAAATTAAATCAATGCTTTAGCACAGTATAGAACTCAAAAGTGTAATGGTAAGCCTAATTGAAATCTCTTTTGTTTCGTTTTTCTTTTCAAATATAAAAAAAAATTTACCCTCACCCCCAAACTTGAATATCACATTGTCCTCAATGGGAAAGGAAAAATAAAAACAAAAAGAGTGCGAAAAGTTCAGAATTTCTCTCCTGGTTCGTGTTAAAATTCTGCACGCGTGACGTTCATTGTTTCAGTGATATCTGGTGCTGTAGATATCCAAATTTCCTAATTCTTTTTGTTCTGGAAAGCTAAGACAATTTTCTACGATCGCTTTTTGAAACACTTTTCCAGATTCTGACTCCATCATACTTAAAATCAACCATCAATGTAGGTGTAGAAAACAGCTCCGCCCGGCGACCTCCAAAATTTTGCAATCCTATAAAACAAAATCAAAAATTTAAATTGAAATAAACTAAAGGGAAAATATTATTTAAATGCAGCAAAAGAAAGCACGGGTTGCCTCCCAAGAAGCGCTAAGTTTTAAGTCTTCAGCCAGACTTGATAGCTGAGATGGTTATGTAACGCTAAGATCCAACAACATAAGAACATCTTTTCTAATACTTCTCTTCATGTGTGGATTAGGATCAAGCTCGAGTTTGAGTCGTTTCTTTCTTGAAGATGGTGTCTTTGATATACCTATTTCTTTGAATTTCAGCGGAGAAAATGGATGAATAGATGGTGCGACATCCAAATACATAACATATTCAAAAATATTTTCTTTTTGCAGATTCATGACTTGCTGAATTTGTTAAACATACTTTTAAAGGTAATTTTTCAACTTCAGCCTTATGTTCCTCGCCCAAAATTAAATCATACTTACTTGAAAACACGACTGTTCTTCAATAGGAAACTTTATGGATTTAAAGACATCAAACGTTACTTGCTCATTCTCAACTCTCAAAATAAGTTTTCCTTATTGGACATCAATCAAAGCTCTCCCCGTAGCTAGAAAAGGTATCCCCAAAATCAAAGGGATTTATTCATCTTCCTCCATATCAAGCACAATAAAAATAGCAGGAAATATGAACTTGTCTACTTTCACCAAAACATCTTCAATTTTTCTCTTGGGTACTTGATAGATCTGTCCGCCAATTGCAATGAGATTGTGGTGAGTTTTGCTTCTCCAATACCTAATTTCCTGAAAACAGAATAAGGTATAAGATTAATACTTGCTCCTAAATCACATAATGCTTTATCTAAAAAAGAATTTCCAATAGTGCAAGGTATTGTAAAACTCCCTGGATCTTTAAGTTTATGAGGTAGCTTCTTTTGTAAAATTGCACTACGCCCTTCGGTTAGCATCACCGTCTCATGCTCCTCCAACTTCCGCTTATTTGATAAAATTCCTTCAAAAATTTAGCATATTTAGGCATATGTTCTCAAGCTTCAATAAGAAGAATATTAATATGCAATTTCTTTAAAATACTTAAAAATTTTGAAAACTGATTATCAAGCTTGTTCTTTTTAATTCTTTGTGGAAAAGAAATAGGTGGATCATAAGGTGAATTAGGGTAAGTGTCAGAATTAAACTCCCTTGAAATTGTTTGGCTTGAAACTCCTTTATCCTTCTTAGAATGGTGATTGGCCACCTGCTGCGTTTGTTCCTCCACAATTTGCTCAATCTCACTTTGCTTTTCAACCACATTTTGGTCGGCTGTTTGGGTTTGTGACTGCTCAATTGTTGTCCCACTTCTAAGTGTTATTGCTTTGACATGCTCCTTAGGATTAACCACTGAGTGACTAGGTAATGTTCCTGCCGTTCTTTCTGTAAGAATATTTGAAATTTGACCAATTAGAGCCTCGAGGTTGTGAATTGAAGCATTATTATTTTGTATCGCCAAATCTGTCTTCTGCATGTATTGCATAAACATCTCTTCAAGTGTCGACTTCTTTTCTTGATGCTGAAAATTCTAAGGGGGTCTAATTGCTCCTTGGTTGTTCCATGAAAAATTGGGTTGGTTCCTCCATCATGGATTATACGTGTTTGAATAAGAATTGTTTTGATGTTAAAAACTGGACACGTAATTTGTTTGATTGAAATTTGATTGAGCAAAAGGATTTCCCACTTGGCAATCTGTACTTGAGTGATTTTCTGCACAAAGATCACAAATTATATTAGTTTGAATAGCATTAACATTCATATTACCTATTTGTTTAGATAAAATATCAATTTTTGCAGTTAAAATAGTAATAGGATCAAGTTCAAAAACTCCAGCTGCTTTTCTAGGCATTGTTCTCTCTGAAGACCATTGGTAATTGTTGGATGCCATTTCCTTTAAAAGCTCATAGGCTGCTTCATAAGTTTTGCTCATAAGTGCCCTCCCGCTGCTACATCTACCATAGACCAATTTTTCACTCCCAAACCATTATAGAATATTTGAATCTGCAGCCATTTCGGTAGTTCATGATGAGGACACTTTCTCAATAACTCTTTATACCTTTCCCATGCATCATACAAAGACTCAGTCTCAAATTGAGTGAATGTGGTAATGTCGGTTCTTAGCTTCGCTGTCTTTGCCGGTGGAAAATACTTAGCCAGAAATTTTAGTGCAAGTCCCTCCCAAGTAGTAATACCACCGGGTGCTAGAAAATTTAGCCAAGTCTTCGCCTTATCTTTTAGTGAAAAATGAAAGAGTCTCAATCGAATTGCATCATCTGATACTCCATTATGCTTGAAAATATCACAAATTTCTAGAAAGTTTGCAATGTGAACATTAGGATCCTCGTGCGGTAATCTCCCAAATTGAATAGTCTGTTGAATCATTTGAATGATTGCCGGTTTAATCTCAAAATTGTTAGCTTTAATAACCGGCCTCTTTATGCTTGATGTTGCTCCATTAAGAGATGGCATAGCATAATCTCAAAGCCTTGTTTTTCTCATTGTTTGCCATTGTGATACATTTCTATATCCTGAAATACAGCTATTAAAAAATAGAAAAACTGAAAATAATAAGAAAAATCCAAATTAGTAACTGTGTTGCAATTATCAATATCAATAAAGGAATAATTAGTCCCCGGCAACGGCGTCAAAAACTTGATGTGATTTATTTGCAAGTGTACAAAATCGCAAAAAGTGGTATAAATAAGTGAAAAGAGTGTCGAACCCACAAGAACTAATTATTTTATTGAGTACTGAAATTACTAGATTAACTACTATTTAGAAGATCGAAATTTTAATAAATAAAACAACTAAATTAATCTAAATATCTAAACAAACAAAAGAGAACGAAAATCTGAAATTTTTGTGATTTGTTAATGGCAAAATAAATTTTAGGGCTTTCGATTTCACCTGGTTAATCCCACATAATTTATAACTCCATGTGAATAAAAATATTATTTTTCCAAGTTGTAGACCAAAATCCTTAAATTATTCAATATTCTCTCTCAAGGAATATCAAAAATATTCTCAACTAATTATTTGTCATAGTTCATGCACAAATTACTAATTGAAAATTCATTAAATCTATAGATTTCTTAACGGTCACGTTAACTGCGGTTCGCTCTTGTAATGGTGTATAATTTTATTAATTCGAAATCACAAATTACCAGTTCGGTCTCTCAATGATTTAATAAATCATACAAAAGTTGGCCAAATAATTGTAAGCATTAAGAACAAAAATTAAACACACAACCATGGAAAAATAGAAAAATAATATGAAATTAAAATTGTGTTCTCAAAACTAGGCTACATCAAAGCCCTAGAAAAATAAAATTAGTTCATAATAAATTTGCAACTAACAAACATGTTCTTTGACTGCATAATAAAAAAAAATAGAGAGGAAGAAGAAAACTCGTTTTTGCATAAAAACGACGTCTCGAAATCCCTGCCGCGAAGCTTCTCTCTTTCTCCTTTCTCTCTGTTTCTGTCTTCTTCAAAAATCCAGCCACCAACCTATGCACAGAGCTCCTCGATTTGCATTCCGCAATCCACCTCCCTTTTTTTTTGGGTGTTGCGCTGCACACCAATGCACGGACTCCCAACCTTTTCTCCCTGCCTTTCTTATATAGGATTAGGGTAGTAGGTAGGTGATATTATAATTAGGGTTAGTTTAAGTATAATTAGATAATTAATTAATTAATTTAAAAATTCATAGATTAGAATTAATCTATTGAATTTTAAACTAATTAATTTACTAACCCTAATTTAAATTCACTCAACTTTTAAGATAAAATTTTATTCCACACCCTAATTGATTGAAATATTTTTTACTGATTCTTGCACGGGCCAATTCGTAAAAACTTGTATTTGGATGCTTGAATTTTGAAATCTTCATCCTTGTTTTCTTCCATAATTTCACGCAAAATGCCCACCTTTTGCATTTATCCATCTCATTCCTACAAAAACAAACAAATCAATAATATTGAGTAGAAATAAGATAAATTTCAAAGAAATAAACGAGAACTTGCAATTTTAATGCATAAAAAGAGTACTAAAAATTATATATAAATTTCACTCATCAGTGGTATCTTTCTTCTGTATATAAACTGATTGATCTATGGTTTCTAAGGGTTTTGGGTCATTGTTAAGTGTGCAAAGTGGTGATTTGTATTATAGGAGCAACTAGTCTATTTCAGTGATCTTTGTATCATGTTCGACAGTTGTAGCAATTTCGTTTGAGCTTGGAGGAGTGGCAAGAAGATTGTCAATGCTGGCAATTACTGTTGGGTTGCCCTACGAGTGTTGGGGGAGTAGGGAAGGGCCTACTCACTTCCTTGTTCACGCTTTGCTTTGGGTAGGATATTTGATCCTTCGATGTCTGGGAAATCAATTTACTAAGGTGTTGGCATAAGCGTAGAGAGGTCAGGGCTGAATGTTGTTGGATTGGATATGGTGTGGGTGGTGTGCCTAGAGATCATATATGACTTTACAAGTGCCACCTGATAATTATCCAAATCCAAAATCAAATTCAAAGTGAATCAAAATAGGGGAAGAAAAAGAGCTAGGGTTTTCATTTCTACAACATACTTGAGATTGCAATTATAATTGGAAAGATGATAAAGCTTTAAGTGCAATAAAAGGTAAAAGGTCTAAACTACCCTTTACAAAATAATATAATTACTCTAATACCCCCCCCTCAAATTCACGATACAGCTGCAATAAGCATCGAGAGTTTGCTAACTAGGAAACAAAAACATGAAATAGAATGCGACTTGGTAAAGAAATCTGCAATCTGCAAGGAAGAAGGAACAATAGGCAAAGTAATGGTGTTATGGTTGGGGTGGTGACGTGTAAAATGATATTCAATCTCGATGTGTTTAGTATGTTCATGAAAAACTGAGTTGTGAGAAATCTGGATAGCACTCTAGTTGCCACAATGCATAGAAGTGGGATGAGAAAGAACAACACTCATATCTGCAAGAAAAGAACGTAACCAAACAATTTCTTTGGTAGTAGATGTCATAGCCCGATACTATGTTTCTGTAGAGGATTGAGAAACAACAGTTTGTTTCTTGCTCTTCCAAGAAATATGAAAATCGCCCAAAAAGATACTGAAACAAGTAACAAACTTGCGATATGTGGGATCACGCCCGTGATCAGCATAAGAGTATGCATGCAACTCCAAGGATGATGTTGATGGAAACAAAAGACTCTGAAAGATGGTACCCTAAAGATACCGCGAAATACGAAGAACAGCTGCCCAGCATATAGTGATAGGAGAAGCAACATATTGATTGACAATATGAACGACTATGCAACATCTCGACGAGTGATGCTGAGTAAACCAAACTTCCAACAATTATGCTATATATAGTAGGATCTGACAAAAGAGTTCCATCAGAAGGAAAATAATGAACATTGAACTCACAAAAGGTATTAACAGGTCTAGTATCAGTAAGATGAGCACGCTTTAGGATATCAGCAGTGTACTTAGACTGAGAGAAGATAACCTTTTGGAGAAAATATAACTTCAATACCCAAAAAGTATTGTAGAGAACCCAAATCCTTCATTTCAAATTGATGGGCTAATTCCGACTTTAATACTGTAATGCCATCTACATAATCACTAGTGATCATATCTTCAACATGTCAGAGAAAGTAAGATACGAACTGTAGGGGTACACTTGACAAAGAAAGTCGAGTCATGATTATTGGAGGAAAACATGAGAGAAGTGATAACAGTAGAGAACTTCTCAAACCAAGCTCGACGTGCCTGTTTGAGACCATATAAAGCTTTCTTAAGTTTGCAAATTTCTTCATGATTATGAGAGACCATGCGGGGGAACCGTGTAAACTTCTTCATACAAATACTATTCAAAAAAGCATTCTTAACATCCATTTGAGATATGCCATTAACGAATAGATGCAACTGCAATAAGAGTACGAACTGTACTCATCTTTGCAACATGAGCAAAAGTCTCCCCATAATCCATATCATACTGCTGGGAAAATCCCTTAGCAGCCAATCTAGCTTTGTAGCACTCAACTGACCCATCGGACTTGGTCTTAATTTTATAAAACCAACAAGAACCAATTGTACTTTTACACATGGTAAAGACACCAAAACTCAAGTGTCTGTCTTTTGCAATGCAGAAAGTTCTTCGTCCATAACATGCTGCCAATGGGGGTCAAGAATTAGCTCTTTATAGGATAAAGGCTCAGAGAGACAATGAATATATGCTAAAAATGAAGCGAAAGAAGTGGAATAACAAGAGTAAACAAAATATGTTAGGTGAGTAGACTTACAGAGTGTGTTGAGGATAACGAGAAGAAGAATCCACAATCTCAAGAGGAGCTTGGGCGACTTTAGGGGGAGGGGTAGTATCACGAGTGTCAGACTTTGAGGTACCAATATCATTACAACTAACAATGCGAGCCCAACGAGAATAATGAAGAGGAAAGGAAACTATAGGAGCAATAGATGAGTCAGAATCAGTAGTGGAAGGAACTGGTGGAGAAAGGTTATCTGTATGGTCAAAGAAATGATCAATATTAATGAGATCAGATTTGGTCAAGTTGTAAGCAGTAGCAGGAATAGAAAAGAAAGGCATATGCTCAAGAAATAAAACATGGCGAGACACATAGTTTTTTCGAAGCTGGATCAAAACATCGATATACCTTTTGTCCCTCACCATAACCAAGAAACACACAAATGGCGGTGTGACGATAATTTTGTATGCTCTACATGTGGACGCAGGACAAAGCAAGTAGAACCAAAGACTTTGAAGGAGGAATAGTCATGCCCATATAGTTTTTCAAAATGTAAGAAACCTAAAGTGATGGACGATGGGATCTTATTGATTAGGTTGACTGCAGTAAGAACTGCTTATCCCCAAAATTCACTAGGAACTGAAGATGACTATAAAAGTAGGAATGACATCCGGTTCACCCGGCACGGGCCAGGTCGAAAACCCGCGTGTTTGACCCGGTCCCGAGCTAGGGCGGGCAGGGTTGAGGAGATATGCGGGCTCGGCCGGGCCGGGCCGGGCTAGGGAGGGAGAAGGGGGGCCCGGACCTGGACTCTGGCCCATGGCTCGAGGGTCGGGCCGAGCTTGTGCGGGTTCGCGGGTTATGAGGATATTTCACTTTTTTGTGTGTGGATTTTGAGTACAAAGATTAAGGAAAAAGGTGAATTAAGATAACAATTGTAAGAACATATAGATTAACAAGAGATTCATAAATTAAATTGTTTTAATGAATTACAGAATTTCAAATAAAATCAAATAGATAAGTAACATTTCATATATTATCAAATTACAATATGAGGGGAATATTTGTTTTTAGATATCGAGATGACCTCTATTTAGATTGAAGAGAAGACATTGGACCACTATCGTGCACTTCTACTTAACCTAAATATAGTGTCTCATTCCCCTAAAATTTTCAATTATTTACAATACATGATTCGTAGTGCACTTCTAGTAGATCTTCAATCGTAGATACTTGTTGAGCCATTTTTTCTTCTTGTAGTAAATTTTGGGTCATCTCTTTCACTTTCATCCAATCTCCTGTGCATACTAGCATATCCAAATTCTTCGATGTCAAGCTATTCCTGTTCGGGCTCATTATCCTACCACCAAGAGAACAAGCACTTTTCGATGCAACAGTTGACACCGGTGTAGTTAGCAAATCTTTAGCTATACGAGAAAGAATAGAAAAAATATTTTCATTGTTTTTCAAAAAATTTAACACATCAACTATATCATTGATGGGAGGTTGTGCATTATACCAATTCAACTCCTTTGGTGAATTAGTTCTTTGTTTTTTTTTTATTTAATGAGATTTAAAACACTACTAGTTGCAAGGCCCTTTTCCTTTAATATAGAAGAACTAACATTTTCTGTTTGTGTAGTATTAGATGAAAAAAGCCAATAGTAACTATCATATAAATTATTCAAAACATGCTAAAATTGTGTAGTAAAAAACAACATGATAAAATCTTGTATTTCATCATGTGGAGCATATGAATATAAAATGTCAATTAAATTCTTTGTGCCCGAACTTAATTATGAGATTCATTACACTAGCAACACAATATAACATAAGAAGTGGATGAAAATATTTTAAAATTTTTAGATAAGCTGCATAAACCATTGTTCCAATATAAGGCTGCTTACCAAATCTTTAATTGTGGTCATCATAGTGACAATTGCAAGTAAAATACCACATGATGTAGATGAATATGTTTTCAAAAATTGTAAAGTAGCATCATTAAAAGGTTTTAAAAAATTATACAAACTATCTGCAAAAAATAAAAAATTATCATTTAACATACAATCTTGCATACCCATTGTAACACCAAATTCTTATAAATGAGTTCGATAATGAAGAATAACACCTAATAGATCATATGTAGAATTCCAATGATGTCTAACATCTTTAGAAAAACGTTTAAATACAATAACCCTAAGTTGACACCAATCATAAAAAACTTGATATATTGGACCACTCAAAGTAATAAAATGAACACAATCTCTCATTGTACTAATTTTATCATGTCCGTATTTTAGTGTCTTGTACACAGATTTAAAATATGACAAGCACACCTAACATAAAAAATATTGGGTTTTTTAAGATTTAAAGTAATTTTTAAATTTGTAATTACCTTAGTATTATTAGAGGCGTTAAAAAAATCAATAGCAAAAACTTTATTATAAATATCGAAATTATTACATGCATCCATAATGTGTGTCGTAATTACCTCACCTTTATGTGGGTACGTAACAAATCCAAATGAGGTAATCTTCTTTTGGAGTAATCAATCAGAGTCTATCCAATGACATGTTACACACATCATTGGTACACCGTTAACTCCTACCCAACCATCTGATGTCAAAGAAACTCTAGTGTTTAGTGATGTTAGTGTTGCAACTAACATATCCTTTGCCCTCATTGTAGACTAATTTACAATCTCCCATAACCACATTCTTAGCAATTCTTTTATAATGGGGGTTTAATACAGTTTGGTTAAAAGTTTCTACATTCATACTTTCGGCAAACGAATAAAGTAATTCATCCCTAATTACTAATTTAGCCATTTTCCTATGAACGATTCGTGATCGTAGCTATGGCTTTTTACTTGACCGGTCTTTGGGTGTATTTTTTGTTGTATGAGCGTGTCTTTAGAAAATTCAGGTTGACATTTTTCTAAGTGACGCTTAAGTGTACCCGTTCCCGATCCTATTTTAAACTTATATGATGTTTGACACTTCTTACAAATTTTAAGTCCTACACATTTATCGTTTTATGAAGGAACAAAAGTGAAACATTGGTGTACTTCAGAAGTGGGTCCTCTTGTTTTACAGGATTGAGAAGGGGTTTGTTCCGTGTCTTGTGATTGTATGTCTTCTACTACTACATCTTCCATGTGTGTGGAATATTATTAAAATCGGGAATATTATCAAAATTAACAAATGTTTCTTCACTATCTATTTGTGGAATTAAAGGAATGGAAGGAATGCGACGAGATGAGCTTGATTCTTGGCTAATATGTCTACCGCGTGATCGGTTAGATGCCATCTAATTAATAACTAGTGGATGTATGTTTGGAGAAAAAAATCTATAAATAAGAAGAGAGAATTTAAAAAAATAAAAAAAAAATCAAATTATGAACTAGTGTATGTTCTAAAAAAAATCTACAAAACAAGGATAGGTAAACAATTCTACAAAACAAGTATGAACTAGTGTATGTTAATAAATAAAATCAAAAAAAGAAGAAGAGAGAGTTCAATAAAACAACAACAATAAAGAGAGTAACTAGTGTATATTTACAAAAAAAATATCTAAAAAGGAGTACAACAAAACACAAAATGTAAATGATGAACTACTAATATATTTACTACTACAATCTAATAAAGAGAAAGCGAATAATGCTAATTATAAAAATTAAACAAATTCAAAAATACCGTATGAGTGTAGAATGTAGATTGAAGAATGAGAGCTGAGAGACTTGAGAGCTTGTTGTTGATTGTTGTTGATGTTGTTGATGTTGATCCTTTCAAAATTGTTGTTAATTGTTGTTGATTTGTTAAGAGAGTTGAGTGAATTTGTGAAAAGACATAAATGAAATAGGGTTGTATATATAGATTATGTATATTTTCGGATTTCCCAAAATACCCCCCAAAACTAGCTAGTATATATCCGTTGGGGGGTATTTTGTAATTACATAAATCTATTTTTTTAATTAAAAAAATTTCTGAAAAAATAATAAATTCCAACCCCAACGGTCGGCCCGCGGGTCGAGCCTGGATCGGACCGGGCCGGGTCGAGCCGGGTTTTGGAGGGGGGAAGTGCGGCCCAGACTTGACCGGTTGGGGGGGGGGGGGTCGGGGCCGGTTAAGCCCGGGTTTGGGGCGGCATTAGCAAAACGGCTCTGATGCCACCCTAAATAAAAGAGAATGAGCAGTTACAGCAATGTACCTATATTTTCTTTCAGCAAAACAATTTTTCTCAGTTGTATGTGTATAAGAAGTTTGGTGAACAGTTCCATCTAAAGAAAGCAAATCACAAAATTTGTTGGAAGTATTCACCACCCAAATCACATCTAAGATACTTAATAATAGTAGAGCTCGAAATTTTCCTATAAATGTCAAAGGAGTCAGAACGACGTTTCATAAGATAAACCTAACAAAAACGAGTGTGATCATTAATGAAAGAAACATAATATTGAGACCCCTCTTTTGTAACAACTGGAGAAGGTCCCTGCACAATGGACTAAATCAAATGGTGCAACAGAACGAGAAGTACTTTGATGAAAGGGCAAGGCAGTGAATTTGGCAAGTTTACAACTACTACAATCAGAAATATCATGTGTTTGCAAATTTTCTAAGATTTCCGTAGAAGCTAAGAATTTTAAGCAGCTGAGATATGACCAAGACGTGAATGCCAACTAGAGGATGAAAGACACAAACGAAATGAGGACAAGTAAACACTAGGGGCTGCAAATACTGGTAACCCTATCTCATCCAAAACATATAATCCCCCCTTCTATGGCATATCCCAATAAGGTTCTGGGACTGCGGATCTTGCACATCAAGAGGTAGAAGAAAATGACACTGAGTAACTATAATCATACAATTGACTAACATATACAAGATTTAGTGTAAGCTTATGAATTGCTAAACATTAGAAAGAGATAAATGAGGTGTAACAACGGAACCGTTTTTGCTAATGGCTTAGGAGTACCATCAGCAGTCATGATAGACACAAATGATGTAGGATGCGAAGAAACAAAAGATTTTGAATGAGGAGACATGGTGTGAACTGTGAAGCTCCTGAATCCAAAACCCAAGTGCAGGAGGACATACCTGAGGATACTTGGTTTGGTGCATGAGGTCCAAGCCATTTTGGCATCTTCCCTATGGTAGGTTTCCAACACCTGGTAGTCATGTCTGAAGTATGTTGGCAACTACTTAGTGATTCCAATGTTGTTTTTGGACTAGTATTAGGATAGCTTCTTTTACTAGAAGCTAAAGCCTTGGATTGTGTAATTTTCTTGTTAACTTCATTGTACTTTGTTTGTGTTTTATTAAATTCTTGTTAATGAAAGACAGAGGCTTCTTACCAATGATTTAATCAAAAATAAAAATAAAATAAAATGGTGACATATCTGTGAAGTGTCAAACATGTAAGATATATTAGTGTCCATGAAGTGCCAATGCCTGACATGGGTACTGCTCGTGTCTGACCCATGTACAGCCCCATGACAAAAGTGTCCGTGCTACATAAGCTGGAAGTAACTTCTTGTTGCGGGAAGTGGAACAGATTCAATATTCCTTATTCCTTCATGTACTTTTGCTTTTTATTTGAGATGTGATACAAAACTTGTCAATTAGTCGAAAATTATAAATGAAAATTGTCTTTTTTGTTTCTTTTTTTCTATTGCATTATGCATATATAATTCCAGAATGGACTGAATATTTCATCAATGTCCTTAATATTTATGTGTTCTTGAAAGTGAGTTCTTTCCTATTACAGAATTGCAAGCATCATCAAGGCAACCACAAATGGCCAGGATAGCTAGGTGTGTGGTGGATACCTACTAAATTGGTGAATATAATTTGTAGTCTTGGAACTTCTTCTCGCTTTACTTTTTCATGATTTTCTAACTTTCCATTTTAACGTTGATAATCATCATTTTGATGTGGTGTGATTGAGAACTCCTTATAAGGAAATGGGAGAGGAGATGTAAATGACTACTGGTTATGGTTATTTTCTCATTCTCACCCTTCATTCAATGATACTTATGAATTGCTCGAGCACGTTCTTAAATCATTCTTTAGTTTTATCCTTCTTGGCCTTTTATCATGAAGTTTTATTTTGTTAGTTCCATTTTAGAACAATCTCTGTTCTTGTTGCTGCTAAAATCTAAGGCCAAATTTGAAAAAACACCCCTCAACTATTCCACTTTCTGATGAAAACACCTCGAACTATCAAAATACTGAAACAAACGCCCCACAACTTTCTTTGTTTTTAGTTTTTCAGTTTTTTCGCAATTTTTTGAGTCAAATGGACCAAAGTGATTTTGATTACTCAAAAAAGTTGATGGTGCTTTTCACAAAAAAAAAAACAAAAACAAAGCTGAGGGTGTTTTCTCAGAATCCAGGCAGCCTTTTTCTTTCCATGATATTGGCATCAACTGAGGGCCACTTTAGGTAGTATTACGACTAACAACAGGATAGAAATATTTGTGCATGTACAGTTAGTAGATATCGAGTTAAGAAAATATTGCAGCTTACATGCTACGCACAGATACCGGTTCTCAATTAACATATTTATTTTCTTGTATCCAGGACACGCAAGATGATTCATTTTTCTCCTGGAAATCTCCCAGTCTTCAGACTAGGGAACCTCAAGTAAAATTCAAGAACCCGACCACATTTTACTAGTCAGCATCCAGAAATACTTCACTGGGTAAAACTTCCATATCCCTGAATTTTATCTAGTAATATGTTTCGCTTTGATGCTTTACTAAGGTACTCATTTACTTTTTTGTCCACTAGATGTGCAGCACTAATCCGTTGCGAGCATTAACTATGCAAAGCTGAGCCAGGAAGACGACTCTTACTTGTTATTCTTTTCACTACATAATGACTTCCGGTGATTAATCTCAATCCTCAATTGTGTGTGCCTAAGCTTAGCATCATAACATGAGAATTCTGCTTCAGTCTCTGTACTCTACTCGATTATATTGTATGTACTCATTTTGCTGCTTGTTAGACGGTAACAAACGCTTGGGAACTTTCATTTGTTGTTTTTTTTTTTTTTTGAAATAATAGTGACCTCAGTCACCAATCTCATTAATGAAAGATTAACGGGAAACTTTCATTTGTTGTTGTTGTAATTATGTCATGTTCTTATCAAGAAATTGTCTCGTCATTTATTTTTTGTTGACAAAATTATATAATTAGGGACTGAAGAATATTATAGTAACCGTCAAATTGCCTATCTGGAAGCGGACCTGGTAGAAACCCCCTTAGGGGAAAGCTATCTGCGATTGATAGGATAGCTACCCAATAGCTACCCATCGCTTGCTGGTCCGAGAGTGTATTCGTGTAAGAAGTCCGTAGCTATTCCAACTAATAATTCTCTGTTGCTTCGTTTCTTGCATTTGAAAGCAGCGCTAGAAAGCCTATAAGAGCTGTAAACTCGCGATATAGGCACGTAAACGTAAAGAAAGAACGGGAACGGTTGGGCATCTCGGTGAACCACTCCCCCCATTCCTCCTCGTCTTCGGCCAAATTCCGCACAAACGAGTGAGTCGCATCTCATGGTGGCCTCCAGTGATTTAAAAAATACAGTACAACCTTTTGTTTTGTAGTTGTTTTGATGTGTTGATTGGATAACAAAAAATACAGTACAACCTTTTGTTTTGTAGTTGTTTTGATGTGTTGATTGGATAACGTGACGTTTATATTTAACATAATTTTGTATTGTGAATTTATGTTGTATGAATTTACAATAACGCTACACCTATACACACTTCTACAACTTTAATCCTTTACAATCTTAGGTGGCACAATTCTATTGAAGGTTTCTACATTTTACTCTAAATTAACCTCCCATAGAATCGTGTCATCTAAGGTTGTAAAGGATTACGTTGTAGAAGTGGGTGTATGTATAACACTGTTGATTGAATTTATGACTTCAATTTGCCGTATGAGATGTTTGTTTTTAACTTAAGTTCATCTTGCAGAATAGAATGTTTATTTTTCTAAAAAAGAAAATAGGTTTATGATTTTTATTTTTAATATAGTGAAAGACTGTTGTTTTTCTGTAATTTATTTAGCATAATAACAATGGCATATGACAATACGTGGGATCCAAATTAATTAGACACAAGTGAAGAAGGGGCCAGGGGGTGTTTTTTTAGTCCCATATCGGTGGGATGAGGGAGTTGAGTGAGTTGGGACGGTTATAAAAATGTGAGGAGGGGTAACCTTGTTCCATACTTACCTGGGCGGGGTCTTTGGGTGATCAAGAATACTCAGGCCTAGGCCAGTGGCCCACATTGCACGTAGTGGGTGTGCTGGTTTACCATCTTTCCAAGTTGGAAGAGTGGACGTCATTATTTGTTGCTGAGTGGGTACGCGTTCGCGCGGCCCACGCCCAAAACTATTTCTAAAATTTTGTTTATTGGAATTTATTGCTCTGACTTTTAAATTGTATTCTTTCTGTAGAAAATTGTCTACCCTTCTATGTTTTATCAAAAAAATTCACATGCAATTTTTTTGCAATTTTTTTGTTTGTTTTACTTTTAAAGAAGATGATCTGTTTGTTTTCAAAAATAACCCCAACGTCGACAATCTCCACCCAACTCTGTCTGTAGTTTGTTTGTACGAAATATGTTGGGCTGGAAAAAGTCAAAACTCTGTCGACACTCCTCCATCCTATAGTCCAACCATTGTGCTGGAAACCAATACAAATAGGGTGATACTAATCTGTATTCTCTACTTCAGTTCAATAAGTATTGCAGTTGCAGTTGCCCCAAAAGTAGGCCCAGTAACCAATGTGGTTACAATGACTTCTCTTTCCTTCAAAGTATATTTAACCTTCTCACAGCAACACAACATCGACATGTTACATTAGGTATCTTTTATCTACAGTAGTTTCTATATATATCTCTAATTTCTAATATTATAATGGGAGAATGACTTGGTGTAATTCGTTAATCTATCAACGCGTGTATTACACGTACATAACTAATATGAAGGAGATCTTAGGTTCGAGTCCTCATTATGTTAGATTGTTTACTTTAAATTTCTTAATATATTAAATGTGCATCACACGTGTAAATTACTATCTATCTATCTATCAATCAATAATATAATATATAATCTACTATTATAATGGAAGAGTTTGAGTTGTCAATCTACCTACTTATGTGCAACGCTAACTCTATTCCATTAGCGGGCGTTTGGTACGTGAAAATGTGCAAGAGAATCTCATATTCCCTCTTAAATTACCTTATTTGGTATGTGGTAAACATAGTTTTGGAAGGAATGATAGATTTCCAAGGGAATCAAAATTCTTTTTGGGAAAGGATTTCCATTCCCCCCAAAAACCATGGGATTTGAGAATTCCCATGAAATTTCCATTACAAACAATAAAATAACCCAAAAAATTAGAAGAAAAAAATATTTTTTTTTTCATATTCCCTCTTAAATTACCTTATTTGGTATGTGGTAAACATAGTTTTGGAATGAATGATAGATTTCCAAGGGAATCAAAATTCTTTTTGGGGAGGGATTTCCATTCCCCCCAAAAACCATGGGATTTGAGAATTCTCATGGAATTTCCATTACAAACAATAAAATAACCCAAAAAAATAGAAGAAAAAAATATTTTTTTTTTGATAAAAGATGACACCAGTCATCGTTCCATTAATAAGAAATAACGAAACAAAGTAGTACAACATAGATAAAAACACATGAGCAACAAGCATCATGATACATCAAAAGGACTCGGACATACCCGAGATCAAAAGTAAACAACAACAACAACAGAAATGACATCTCGTGAGCAACCGGCTACACGAAGCAACAAAAGTACTCAGTCGTACCCGAGACAAGTGGAACTAACCGCCCCTAATCACCGAGCCAGTACCCCCCCGTCCGAGACCGCCGCTCTGGCTAAGCTCCCTCGTTGTTCCTGAATCTGTAAACCTCCTCCTTAGCACCGAAAACAGCTCCATGCATGGCTGCTTCCATGATGCACCAACCTCGCTATTCTTCTTCATTGTTCCTGTTCCTCTTGGCTGTTTCCTGAGCACCTGCCCAATCGTGAATCAGAAGGAAAATTTTATTCATGGAGCAAGGAATTCTGTAAACTTTATTGCGAAAAATTAAATCATTTCTTTCTAGCCATAGGTTCCAAATTGTGGCTGCTATTGCTATATCCCAAGCCCTTCTATCTTCTATTTTGATGTACGAATCTCTAAGGTGCGCCCAATGTCAATGGTAGAGTTAGGAAACTAATTACACCCAAACCCCCTACAAACTATTTCCCAAATAACCCGAGCTTTTGGACATCGAAAGAGGATGTGGTTGACGTCTTCTTCAGCAGCGAGGCACATCTCACAGGTGCCATCGATCTGCATATTCCTCTTCTTCAGGTTAACTTTGGAGAGGATCGCATTACTGTGTGCTAACCAACAGAAAACTTTGACTCTGTAAGGAATTTTTGCCTTCCATATAACAGCTTGCGCTTGACATCTCGTACCCCCGTCGTTGATCCATTTATACATGGATGATACCGAGAACACCTTTGAGCTGTCCCTATTCCGCCATCTTTCATCATCAAAGCTATTAGCCTGCCCCCCTTCTTGAAGAATAAACTTATTCAGCTCTTCAAACTGACCTCAGCTCTCCGGGGTAATATTGTTGGAAACTATAAAATTTAGCTTGTCGTTCTTTCGAACATCTGCCACTGATAGGTCTAAGTTTTGCATAGCTTTTGCCGCTAATGGGAATTGGTTTTGCAGCGACGTATTACCGCACCATTTGTCCTTCCAGAATCTTGTATTTTTCCCATTACCTACTTTGCAAGTGGTGTTGGTGTGGAAGATGTCTCCTTGTTTAGCTATCCCCTTCCATATTAGGGACACTTTTGCTGAGGGGCTTTCTACCTCCAAATCGGAATTTTCGTCTCTTGCGGTAAAGGTCGTAAGAGTAGTTCCACCATCCCTTATGCTTGTTATTAATCTTTCACCACCACTTGCAGAGCAGGGCTTTGTTCATGTCATGAAGGCTGACAATACCCAATCCTCCGAATTCTCTTTTCTTGCAGACTCTTCCCCAATTTACCAAGTGGAAGCCTTTGTTTCCCTCATCCGTGCCTTTCCAAAGGAACCTTCTTCGCAGCTTATCTATCCTGTTGATGACCCACTTAGGCAGTTCGTAGATGGACATCAGATACAACGGGATTACACTAAGCACAGAGTTTAGCAAGATAATCCTTCCTCCAAGGGAGAGGAATCTACTCTGCCATTCTGCCAGCTTCTTTTCAACCTTAGCGACAATGAAGTTCCAATCCTCTTTCAGAAGAGATCCCGTCTTAATCGGCGCGCCTAGGTATTTAAATGGAAAATCTCCGGTCTTGCAATCTAAGATATCCATAATCTCCGTACACGACGCCGTCAGCTGATCGCATAGCGGAATGATACTTGTCTTATTTAAGTTAACTTGCAACCCTGACCAACTCTGGAAACATGCCAATATAGTCTTAATGGCCGTCGCTTCTTCCACCGTTGCTTTACCAAATAGGATAGTATCGTCTGCATATTGAAGAAATATATTCCTTCCTAAAATCATGGGATTTGATCGTTCTCATGTGATTTCCATAACAAACAATAAAAAAAACTCAAAAAAGTAGAATAAAAAATTACAATAATAAAGGATTACTGGGAATGCAATGTACTATACCAAACGCGATAATGCAACATTCCCGGAAATCTTCATTTCCACCCTCACATTCCCAGAAATCCTTTCTTTCCTAGGAATTTTCAAATCCGTGTACCAAACGCCCCCTTATAGTCTTCACATTTACTTTTAAAAATATACAATCCTATTTATTAAGACATATATTGCACGTGTAGATAAAAAAAATTACTAGATTTTTTTTACAGATTAATACGTGCATCACACGTGTATATTACTAGTATATAGAAACCTAGCTAGTCTCGTCTGTATGATTCATGCGAGATTCGGAACATTATGCTTTGAGATTATTTTACTCAATTGGTAGCAAGTAACCTAGCCCCGTTAGAAAGTAAGTAATACACTCAATGCAGTATATGATATGTCCCAGTAGACAAGCTGTATATTTGTGCTCCTGCATCATCTCCTCAAAAAGAATGTCAAAATCTTAGAACGAGAAAAATCATCAGCTTCAAGAATCAAAGAAGCATGAAAGCCAAAAATTAATGACTAAATTCCGAGAAGTAAAGGTTCTGAAACAAAATATGAAGAATATCTGGTAGAATTCATTCTCACAATTGATCCAAATATTGTCATCATTTGGTTGCAGAACTGAGAAACAGAACGAGCACAAGAATTTTGTAGAACAGCAAACAAGAAAAACATTGAAAAGTACGAATAGCGTCAATAGTACCAATCCCTACTGCAACTTCTAATAATAATAATGTACAGAAACAAGTATTATGTTCTTTAGATCTGTTCTGTAGCTTCCCCAGTGACATCCATTTTCCCCATCAGTATTGTGGAGGTGGAGGGTAGATCCCTGGGTAAGGCCCTGTCACGTAAACAAAATACTGTGCTTAACAAACACGGCAGAAGGTAAATAAAAGAATAGAAACTAAAAATGCCGGTTTGTTAGATTAGTACCTGGGGGATAATATGATTCTGCCTGCGGTGGAGGAGGGTATGTTTGAGGAGGGGGATATGATGGTGGTGGATATGTTTGCTGCTGAGGTGGGTAACTACTCACTGTAGGATATGCCGAAGATGATGCTGGTGGGTAATTACTCACTGTAGGATATGCTGAGGACGTGGTTAGTGGGTAAGGAGCAGCAGGATTAGGAGACGGATATGGTGATGCTGTTGGATATGAGACTGAAGAAGCATGAGGAGGGTAAGCCTCTACTGGATGTGGGTAAGAATGAGGGGGATCTGCTCCAACCGGTTTCAATTGGGGATAACCTACATGAGGAGGAGCATATGAATCCACCTTTGGTTTTGATGGAGGAAAGCCAGCCGACGGTGGATTCACAGGCACGGACTTTGACGGGGGGTAGCCTAGAGGAGGAGCACCCATGTAGGATGGAGCAGATGGCGCATAACTAGCTGGTCTTTGTACCTGTATAACAACAGATTATCTGAATCTGAAGCTGAATGAGGATCAATAGTCACAATTATAAGCAGTCATATGATACATACATGTGTATTGGGAAAGTGCATAATGAGCTTTACTTCTCCGGCATACCTGTAAAAAATGAAATGAAATGCCAAATGGATGAGAATTGGAATGTGTTCTTGTTTTGAGTTTCAAGAGGGGGCTTTTGAGAAGCAATAAAATATATATGTGCTTACTTTCCAGATTTAGATTGGATAGACCAGGATGAATCATCATAGCCTTGAGACAAGACCTTCTGCAGCTGAACCCTTGAAGAAAAAAAAGTAAAAAACTAAGATGAAGTTGTCATGGTCTGGGATTAATGTTGATGATTTTTTCTTCTCTTAACGGAAATTGATGGTGATTGGAGTACCTTCCAGTGCCAATGAAGTCGTCAAAAGTAAGGGTGTTGCTGTTCCAAACAGTGACAAGAATCTCACGGAGTCCTTCAATGAGGGGGATGATGGTCTTTTCCTGAAAGACTGGGTGCTTCCCTCCATCTGAAAGGAGATATTCAATGTCGTACAAGTTATCGTAGAATAAAACCTATCATATCGCTATATGTTGGGAGAGTAATTGAGCAAAGATTAATGGAAACTATAGTGTCGGAATTTTTTTTTGATTTAGGCTACAGATATTGAGTACGGAAGCTATATATTTATTAAGACGATTAATGGAAAAATATAAGGAGAAAAGATAAATATCTTACTAAACAGATCGTAGAGAGATTTCATGACCGTTTTAGAAAGGAAACGAGTATCTATAAGTTACATTGATGTTACTAAAGACATGTACGATAGTTTAGTAACTAGTGTTAGAACAATTGCAGGGGAGACTGCTATGTTGCACAAACACTTCTATTTGCTAGCCGTGTCATGTCAGATGTGTTCGTATCGGCGTGTCCGTGTCTGCACTCCTTAGAGAGACGGGTCTTTCCCTATTACTTGCACCATCCATCAATCTTAGGTCCTTCTCTATTGTATTAGTTATGGTTGAATTAACTAGGCATATTCAAGATGAGGTTCATTGTTGCATGTTGTTTGCAAATGATATTGTTTTGATTGATATATAATTTTGATGAGAATAGACAAAAAATAACTTTGAAATATAAAAGAGGAGGTATTGTGGTGCAAGAGCTCAAAACCTATGTCCTAACACATATTTAGTCGACCTTTCCAATGAAGGGTCGACTCAGACATAAAATATCCAGACAGTATTTTGAAGACAATTTTGATATTTTTGCAAGGAATTTAAAAGATGGTTTTCAACCAAATTTTTAATTAATTTCATTATAATTCTAATTTCTTTCATTGTTTAGAGATTTCTTGAATAATTTTGAAATTTCTTTCCTTTAATGTAAAGGTGGCCCTGCGGTCTTTCTGCGCTCACCGAGGCCCAGAGTTAAACTCTCGCTCCCCATCCGTAGAGGATAACATAGAACATACTAAGGTTGCAGCCCCTGCGGTCTTTCTCCGCTACGGCAGTCAGAAAGTGGTCATTTCCACTCTGCCCGGGCCCTACGGTATTTCTCCGCTCTGGACCTTACCAAAAGCTATCACGTATGTAAAGGTGGCCCTGCGGTCTTTCTTCGCTCACCGAGAGACCCAGAGTTAAACTCTCGCTCCCCATCCGTAGACGATAACATAGAACATCAACTGACACTTAAGAGTCCACCCCCTAAGTTCCGATAGGAGCCCTACAACCTATACATCCGCTTCCCGTTCTTATCACTAGATTCCAGAAATTAACAGTCGAGACAACGTCCCACGTGTCCCCTTAACAGGCGAGTACAACACCCAACTAGTGTTTGTCCTTACAATTCAATAATAACACGACCTAGAGCTAACGTACGCTGTGTATCCTACTGGTCTTATGTCAACAACAGTCGGGTAACTTGCCAAACTTGGCTTAATCCTGTATCTTAAGAACTCAGCACAGCCGGTGCCCTAAGCCGTGTCTAGCCTCTAGAAACACACATTCTTAGGTTACATATTAAGTTACGAACTAAGACGGTTCTACGACAACTCTATTATTTATAAAACACTTAGAATTAAGAAGTATTGTTATTCTAGGATCTCTAGTCCGATATACTAATAACTAGATTCACCCGATCCCACGAATTTCATTCTTTCTATAATTACTCCATATCAAGCAATGTGTAGCACAATTCTTAGACTCACTACTTATTAGTTAATCCCTCGTTCTTGATTCTAGTTTTCTATTAATCTACAAGTTCAATTATCATATAAAACTCACTCGTACAAGTCTACCTTATTAGCCGTTGCACGACTCACAAGCCACCGCAACTCTTAGTCTCACATCTCTGACTCTCGATCTACCTTTCTAATTGAAGTTGATAGTTAGAAGTTCACTCGCTTATTTCCAATATTAAGGCAACTAGCTAACACTCTTATACTAGAGTTCAAGTGATTCCTAATCAACTAAACTCAACACTAGGCTCGCGTACTAGCTCCAACACTACGCGACCTAACTCAATATCGACCAAGACCTAACCCAACCCAAATCAAGGTCCAACTTGGGCCTCAAAACAGACCCAAACTGGCCCAAAACAGAGCCCAAACCCGGCCCAAACTGACTGCAGACCGAGCCCCTCCGGCTGCCCAATTCCGGCCCTCTTTGCTTGCTGTTTTGGACTCGTTTAAGGGTCTAAGTTAAGTACTTCTAGGCCTGACTAATTTCCATCTAAAATTGTGTCTTCTCAGCAAAAGAAAGCTATAAAAACAACAAGCAACCGATCCCAGAACAGCAAAATAGACAGCCAACAAAAAAACAGCAGTGTATAATCGACAATATGAGCTCCTAATTGTACTCGAAACAAGAGAAAAGCAATCATAGACTTACGACCACTCAACCAAGCATCTAAACAGCAAGATAGACTTCTAAAAGAGAGTATGAAGGCATCTAAATCAGCAACATAAACAGCCAAAAAGAACAACAACATCTACAGCAACCACACCGTCGTTTCGAACTCGTTTCAAGAGTTAATCAAGCATAATCATGCAGCAACTCAAACACACATTTATACAACAATTTAAGCTAGAAATAGGATGTTAAAACCCCCAAAAAACGACACCACTATCAACACAAAACAGTGAATGTGTTATCTACAAAATAGTGAGCATTTCTTCAAAAACAGTGAACACAATTGTACATTTAATGCATTCTTGTGCTTAATAACACCTCAATCTTCATGCTAGTGATTACTACTACATATACAAGTCTAATAGCATTATATGGCATGCAAAATAAGGATTAAAAATGAGTTATTGGCTTGTTACGATCTACAAAGAAAAAGATAATCTTTAAACATAAAAACAGTAGTTTTTCATCACTACAATAGTTATTTCGAACTAGATTCTTACTCATATTTCATATTATTAATTCAATACCGAATTCAAGCCAACTTATCCAATTGTAGCATGAGATCTGTTGTTTAAAGATAGTATTCTTACATGAACTCTGGTATAAGAGTGTTGTTAGCTAGTAGTCTTAATCTTGGAAATAAGAGAATGAACTTCTAAGCAATCGACTTCAATTAGAAAGGTAGATCGGAAGTTAGAAATGAATGAAGGGGATGTGAGGCAAAGAGTTGTGTAATGGTTAATAAGTTAGACTTGTATGAGTGAGTTGAATGCCTAGAAACTTGGTCTTGATAATTGAACTTGTAAACTATTAGAAAACTAGAATCAAGAACGAGGGATTAACTAATAAATAGTGAGTCTAAGAATTGTGCTAGACATTGCTAGATATGAAGTAATAATAGATGGACTAGAACCATTGGGATCGAGTGGATCTAGTTATTAATGAACCGTGCTAGAATTCTAGAATTACAATATTTCCTAATTCTAAGTGCTTTTTAAATAATAGAGTTGTTGTAGAAACGTCTTAGTTCATAACTTAATATGTAACCTAAGAATGTGTGTTTCTAGAGGCTAGGCAAGGACCAGGATACCGGAAGTGCTGAGTTCTTAAGATGAGGGATTAGGCCAAGTTTGGCAAGTTACCCGGCTGTTGTTAACGTAAGACCGATAGAGTACGCTAGCTCTAGACCGTGTTATTATTGTTTGTAAGGGTAGTGATGAGGACATCAATTCTAATTAGTTTAGTATTTTATTTCAGTACCATATTTGTTTTTGGCAATTATAGCCATATGCAATCTTTCTTTTATGCATTGGAATATTTTTGAGATTTTGAGAATATTTTGAGATTTGTATCAAGATTTGTTTTGAGCCTATATATAGGTCTTGAGATTAATGAGAAAGATATGCTATTCCTGATTAAAAATTATTGTGTTGAGTTTTGCTCTTCATCTCTCCTTTGTGTGATACAATTGAGATCCAATTATTAGGATTTGTGATAAATCCTAATAAAATTTTAGGGTTTGTGATAAACTCTAAAACTACCCCAAATCCTCAAATCAATTAAACTCAAACCCTAATCTCCAAAATCCAACTTAATAACCCTAACCCATTCTCTTTCCTTCTCCTTCCCCTTCGTTGATCCCGAACCCATCGACCCCGAGCACTTTCCTCTTCGCCCTCTCCGTCTCTACCATCGCCAGTGAACCCACCATTGTTCCCCATCTCTTTCGACTTTTCCCTCACCTTCACCACCAAAACCAATTCAACAAATCCACAAATCCAACCCAAATCCTAACTCTGACCCTCAGCCCCTTTGCCGACCACCACTGCCACCAAACCAACCGCCCGCGCCCTCGCCTTCGTCCTCCTCTCTTCCCGACACCAGCACCCCTGCATCTCGTTCACCCTACCTCATCCCCTTCCTCTTCAGTCAGATCTCGACGCCCCCACCTGCCGCTCCTCCGTCAGTTCCGACGCCCCTCCTGTCGCGCCTCCGCGACGCAACTAGCGCCAGCCACCTCGCGACCGCCCAGTGTTGTCCCCTCGCCCCTCGCTGCCAAGTTGAGATCTAACACTAGTTTCTTCAAACCCAGGTGTACTCTTTCCACCTTTCCAATATCTGTGTTATACTGCTTTATCATCTCTATTATATTATTTAATTTAACTGTCGACCATAAATATCGAGATTGAGTATTCTACTTGCCTAATTAGAGTACGAATCAATATTGCATCTTTTACTTGCTAAGATCGCATAGGAATTTAATTATTGATTGTTAGAACTGAATTATTAATTGGGCTTGTTAAACTTAATTCAATTCTTGAAAATCCATCAAACTGATTAATTGTTTAAAATTCTAACTTTGATCCGCACTACATGTTGGTAAAATTAATTCTTTAAGATTCTTGGAAATTCTCTACTTAGGATTACGTTTTACATCAGGTAGACACTAGTTAGGAGTTGTACTCATCTGTCAAGGGGATACATGCATCGTCATTTCCACTGTTAATTTATGAGATCCAGTGATAAGAATGGAAAACCGAAGTATAGTCCGCAGGCTCCTGTCGGAACTTAGGAGATAAACCCTTAAGTGCATGTCGATGTTCTAATTTATCAGTTACGGATTGGGAGCGAGAGTTTAACTCTGGGTCTCTCGGTGAGTGGAGAAAGATCGCAGGGCCACCTTTACATTCGTTATAGCTTTTGATAAGGTACGGGAGTTGAGAGACTGCAGGGTTAGGACAGAGTGAAATGTCCAGGTCCAAAAAGCGGAGGAAGACTGCAGTGTCCCAGTAGAATGAAATGGCCATAGGACTGTCCAGGAGCGGAGAGAGACCACAGGATCTCGGGCAGAGTGGTGACGACCACAATCCAACTGCATTAGAAGAGAAAGACCGCAGGGAGCTGCAACCTTATCAATCACTAGAGAAATGTCAGAATAGAGAAGAGTACAAGAGTAGGTCTGCATTGCGATTGATTGAATCCTATAATGAGGATGTTAGAGACTTGCATTCGGAACCTATATTGTATGGGCAACATTGATTTTTAAACAAGCATGCACTAGAAAAGAGCATTGTATGCATTTTGTCTTGTGCATTAGATTTCTAGGGTCATGACATACACCGACACATCTAAAATTTGTATTTATAAATATTCACATTATAGGCACTAATTTGACTGTTGAGGAATTAGAGTTCACTGGTATTATAAGTATTGACGTACCCATAGTTGGTTAGTTGCAAGACTTCTTGATTGTGGGGAGCGGAAATTCGAGCTGTGTGGAGCATCCAAGTGGAGGAGTTAAATTTTGTATAATGTAATTTATGATGTAAATTTTATGTAAAACAACCTTGTACATTATAATAAGATTGAATGTAATAAAAGTTATAATTTCCTGTGATTTTGTATTGTGTTGTGTACTCATTTGAAGTAAAGATTCTGGGTGTGTCACAAGTTTCCAGTGTACGGAAATCGGGACGCTACTGAGTGGTAAGTGTCTTTTTCTGAAAGTTTTGTCAACCTGCATAAACGGTGCATAAAGGGTCATTAGGTTTCTTTTTTATTAAGACTTTATATCATTTTCAATTAAAAGAAGATTCTCTTTTATTTATCTGTTTCTGTGGATTCAAGAACCCTTCTTATGGATTCAAAAATCCATAAGCTTGTACAAGATCAAGCACCTCTCTTCTGTCTTGCGAGATGTTGTTTGTAACCCCTATTCCCGATTATACAGGTTATTATTATTTTTTTGTGTGTCTTTGATGTATTATTTTTCCCCTAATTATTGTATCTGGGCCTTTGTCTTGTTGTGGGCTTATTAGCTTCCATTTAATTATTGTATTATTGTATTTCTTTTTTATGGCCCATCTGCTCTCAAGCCCAACTCCTAATCCTATTGGGTATTGGGTCCTAGTCTGAGCTACCCACAACCCACTCCCCTAACCAACCCAGACCAATTCTCCCTCAAATCCCCCAACTTCCCACGATCTCCTCTCCCCCACTCCCGTTAACAACTCACCCCCGCTCCCGTTACTCCAAACTACCTCCCTCTCTCCCCGTTCTCTCTCCCTCTCCTTCTCTGTTAAAACAAAAACCCAACAAAACAAACCAAAACAAAAGCAACGAAACCAAAACAAACTCATCAAAACCCAAACGCCTCTTCTTCCTCCCGTCTCCTTCTCACTTCGACCGCCATTGCCTTCTCCCGCTCACTTCCCCTTCGTCTTCACCACCCCGCATCACCCTCGTCAACCACCACCACTGCTCCAATCCTCCACGACCACCATCGCAACACCAACCATCGAACCACTCCGAAACCCATCACCTCCACCCACCGTCTTCATCGCCACAGCCAACTCCGAACCCAACTCCACTTCTCCCCGTCGCTTAACCTCTACACCTCCGTCGCCTCCTCCGAAACCCACCACCATCTCTAACCACCGCCATCGCAACTCGCCATTTCCCAACTCCTATCAACTCTGTCCACCACTCCACTGCCGTCACCACCGATCACCTCCCCACCTCGCCGAGAGTCTCTCGCCCTCTCCGTAGCCTTCGTCGCAGCCCAGAGCCACCACCATCCTCGCCTTCGACACTCAGAACCCAACTCTCCGTCTTCCCCTGTTTTTCGAGCGAAAGCAGAGTCGCTCTCGACGTCGGAGTTCTCTCCGGTGCGTCGCTTCCCGACCAGCGCCGTCGTCCCACGCCGTCGCAAGCCGCGGTGCCGCTCCACCGCCGAAGCTCGTGTCGCCACTCTCTCGCTCTCAGTTTCTAAGAAGAAGAACGAAGAAGAAGAAGACAGCCGATTAAGGCGGGATCGAATTTCAACCTTCGGATCGCATCAAGATCCGTGAAATCAAGCCAACCAGATCGCTGTCCCGTGTTCGGCTCGCAGCGAATCTCAATCCGCTGTCCCCGGTTCTGGATCCGATCGGGTGTGAAGAAGGGATTCCATTGGATGCTGCCGCTGTTCGCTGTTCTACCCGCGCCACATCCCAGCTGCTGTTTTGCTGTTTTGGGCTGATCCAGTGTGGGGAAATCAACTCACTGTTGCTGTTTTTGGAGTTTCTTCGTACGTACTTTGCACGTGCCTCTTGGGATTGTTCCCCGGGATACTGGTCCCGTTATTCTTAATTATTCGAATCGACTACTACAAAAAGGCAAGTCCATTGAACTAATCTTTTTATTCTAGTTCAAATTAATTGATCTCCTGCAAGTAGTTCCAAATTTATTTATCGATAATTTGCCTTGTGTCCCGTCTCGTTAAGAGTATCGAGGGTTTACACGAGCTAACCCGACGTACTCTTGACTTCTTTTATTATCCCTTGAGTCAAACCCAAACCTGGACATGCATTTGATATGAATAAATTAATTTATACATGAGAAAAACATACCGTGATTAAATATATGCTGTTTACATGAGATCTTGAGACTGGAATTTGACAATTAACTTGACTTGTTACTGGAGAAATACACTTGACTTGTTGACTTGGAAAAATTCACAATACTTGTTTTACATTAATTCTTGATATATGTGTGATTCAGTAGTCCGATAACTACTCACTTGATGGATATAAACATGGTAGTCTTTTTATAAAAATTCTTGTTGCATGTATTGTTTGGTACAGAGGTTTCGACCCTGTAAATATGAGAATTAGCACACAAGATGTAAATGAGAATTTTAGTCTATTTGGCGTGACTTCCAACCCAAGTGACAACTCTTAATTTGAAGTCACGAGCTATAAGATAACATTTTTTAGTCCCGCTAGTCTACATTTTCTTTTACTGCTGAATTATTATGCCATCGACATAATTAGTAATGAAATACCATGCAATTAGTGTTTGAATGCTATGAAACTTTTCAGGAACCTTGCACATATGCTGAGGGTTCACCCCAGATTTTTATAGATTTTTATAATACATTTAGACCTTGTTTCCACTCCTTAGGAATTGACATCTAGCTGCTGCCAGAACAGCTGAACCGTAAGGAACAATACAATTGACCTAGATACAGTCCGAATTAGGAGAAAGCCCCTGAATATAACTTGTAGCCCTATCTGTCTAGATGTCCGTAGCCTACTAGAAGTCCGAATTTGGAGTTGTAATCTAGGAGATATCCCTGTTTTAGTCTGACTGTGTCAGCCATTTCAGATTTACTGTTTCTTGTTATTATTGTGTAATATACCATTTTGCTGCATTACCATTATTCGCTTGACACTCTTATGACCACTCGCATGTACGTGAATGACTAGTAATAAAATAATAAACAAGCCGGGGTATCTAAGGGTTGACCTAGTAGTGGACCGTCTCAGAAAATGTACTCGGTAGGGCCCTCTTGTTACATGGACTTGTTACATGGAAGGTGGAGAATACTTGTGGAGACGTGAACTTGTTAACTTGATATCTTGTTATCTTGTTATCTTGTTATCTTGTTATCTTGTTATCGTGATATACCGAGTACACGCTCTGTTGACCCCACCACGAAGTCTAAAACGAACACTGTTGTGCGTGCATCGAACCTGTAGTATGGGATGCAGTAGTACATGCACTAGTTAGGGGAAACAACTTGATAATAGACCTAGTTGACATGTATACATACTTGATAAAGACCCTTGCTATTAGTACCATTATTGCCCTTACAAATTTGATCTTGATTCATACCTCTTACACGTACCTTACTTCTTTACTCTCTGTTTTCACTACTTGCTGTCCGTACTTGCTCTAAGGACATTTATTTTTCTTCTTTAGCTAATCCAGTCACAGGTGGTCCTGAGGATCTACCAGAAGGAGTTGGAGAGCAGTACTTCTAGTTGGAGCAACTACTTGATAATAAATTTCCCTTTCATGTTCTCTTTCAATAATTATAATTCTTTTATTTATTCAGAATTGTATCCCGGGCTTTTGACCCGTAATTGCTACTCGTTTCTCAGTAACATTATTATGTTGGAATATTTAATTTCTTGAATTCAATTATTGTTCTGTGATGTTATTGATTGCGTGGCTGTGATTTAATTTCCTGAGTATTGTTAAATTGAGAACTGGTACAGCTTATGAATGATATTAAAATCATTCGCTGGGCCTACGTCATGGGCTCGTATTCCCGTATTTTGGGAAGCGGGGCGTGACATTGTTGGAGGTGAATAGGGGTGTCCCATGGTTGGAAGGGGTGACTGAGGAGAGGAAATTATTGTTATGAGGAAGAAAAAGGAGCAAGCAGAGAATGAGAAAGTGAGTGACTAATTGGTGAAGGTGTTAAGAGTCAGGACTAGGCTAGGAATTACAGTATGAACCAAACTTAATGGATTTGGGTAAACAAACTTATTTTAGGTTGGACCAAATAACATAGTTTAGAAGTCCTGGAAGAGTGATGAAGCTCACCAAGCATAGAAATGTAACCCAATTTAAAAACTCTTGACATAAATGACGAAGTAATTTGATGACACCGACATAGAATCTACAGATAAAATTGTAACGCAGATTATTGCACTACTCCATCTAGCCTTTTTGCGAAAGTGAGGGTGTAAATTCATGTAACACACAATCTTCAATAATGTAAAGATAAGCTTCGGTTTAGACATAAGTTTTGGACAAATCTTTCTAGAAACTTCTCACTTGATTAATCAAGCCAACATTCTCAATTGAAGCAGAACTCAAGGCATAAAGCAGCCATTTTCTAATGCTGACCAGAACTAATCATACTCCTTGATTTATGTCCTGAAAGTTCAAACGAACCATCATTAAGCATCTAGATGAAATTACACAAGTCATGATAATCGGGTAAAAAAATACCAATCACTTCTAACGCTTTCACAAGATCCAAAGAGCAAGCCTAGCAAGTAACAACCTCGCAATTCCTTTCTAAATAATATCCTCCTTAATCCACAAAGAGTTAAGTTTGACAATGATCTTCTATTGTCTTTCATTTCATTCCCCTTATCCATGCTCACAAAATCCTAAAGTTTACGTCGTGTCTCCATTATTGAGGTGACTCAATGTCGTCCGCTGCCGTATGTTTACATGGGCGTTTCAATTCAGTGTTCTTGCAATCCCTCTATCTGGCCTTCCGGCTAAGCCGAATCCACCTTCCTATCAGTGGTGAAAACATGAAGGAAAAAAAAAAGAAAAAAGAAACCAAACACACACATGCACAACTCCATCCTTTGATTGATATCAGAGCACTGTCATTTACCTACGTGGAAAACACCCATATGAAGAAGAGTGATTTAAAAGATAACTCCAAGGTTGTTAAGCACCCTCTTCGAGTTTTTTTGTCTGAAAATGCTACAAAATTTATTTTATTAAGATGTTCAAAAAAATTGCAATGGTTCAGCATTACACATGCTTTAGGCCTAACATTTGGTCTATACTTCAATAAGGTTCAAAAGCAAGGAAAGATGTTGCCATCATGTAACAACTGAGAAAAATCAAAAAATGATTAACCGCAAAGTTAAATCTAAACCAAAGCATAGAACATCTTTATAACGAAGAACTGTGTTATATTAATACACACCCTCACTTTAGAAAGAAGAATGTAAAGGATATATGAGTATGACAACAATCAGAGCCTATGTAGCGCGGGTACTTTTGGAAAGGAACCATACCCATACTGGACCCGTGTCGAACGCTTGGACACTTGAACACTTGGTCGAACACTTCTCAAGTGTGTTGCAAATTTTATAATACATTTTATATGTTGGACACTTCTTAGACACTTTTCTAAAATTTTCTCAAAAGTTAAAACACATAATTAACAAATTTTAAATACGTATTCATATTTATTTTACTAATTAACTATTTTACTCTAGTTACTTTGATGCACATCTCCAATTTTATGGTGTACCGTGAAGTATTACGATATTTTGTGGACAGTATATTTTTTATTTTGATTATGAGCAGCAAATTGTAAATTTTATAATACATTTTATATGTTGCACACTTCTTAGACACTTCTCTAACATTTTCTCAAAAGTTAAAACACATAATTAACAAATTTTAAATACGTATTCATATTGATTTTACTAATTAACTATTTTACTCTAGTTACTTTGATGCACATCTCCAATTTTATGGTGTACCGTGAAGTATTACGATATTTTGTGGACAATATATTTTTTATTTTGATTATGAGCAGCAAATTGTATTGTTCAAATTTCATTTTAATTTAAATTGTACATACTTGATTTATATAATACTATAGCCATGTCCCCATACCCCACTTTCTACAAATTTGACACATTGCGTACCCGTACTTGTATGCATGTGGGTATCGGTACACGTATTCACGCTTCATAGATCAGAGCTAAAGGGAATTTTTTCCCAAACTGTCCCACTTTTTGAAAGTTTTTCCCAAAACGCCCTACTTTTTTTTTAATTCCCAAACCATCCCACTCGGTCTTTGAAAGACCGAGTGTAGTTAAAACTCACGCGGTCTTTCAAAGACCGAGTCTTACACTTCGAAAAATCGAATAGTAAGACTCAGTCTATGAAAGACCGCATGAATTTTAGGTCTTTCAAAGACCGAGTGTCGATTGGAAGTGTTATTTCACATCTTTTCTTTCTTCTTCTTCTTCTTTACTTTATTCTTCTTCTCTTCTTTCGTCTTCTTCTCTATCTCCCTCAACGAAACCCATCGTCGCCGCCCTAGTTATTCTCTGGGTCGATTTCCCCTCAAATTGATCAATTCACTCCCCAAAACCGAGTCTTCTCTCATCGTTACTCAATTTCCCCCATCTTTTCCCCCAAATTTGAATCTTTCTTTAAACCCTAAAACCCTAAATCCCAAGCGTTGATGTACTAATAGAGGATCTCAAAATATTTAATTTGATTATGTGCTTTCTAATGTGTTTGTAATATTTAATTTGAACTAAGTACTCAGTTTAGATGTGTTTAATTGTGGAAAATGAATGATTGAATGAGGTTTAATTTTTTTATATTGAAATATCAGGCTTTAAGTATTTTGGAATCAATAAGTTTCAAATGGAGAGCAATTGGAATCAATCAGTCTTGAAGCTGATTGGGAAAAAAATGTACAGGCGTAAGACTCGGTCTTTCAAAGACTGTTCTCATTATAACTAGACTCGGTCTTTCAAAGACCGAGTCTTGAAGCTGATTGAAAAATAGAGCTTACAGACGCAAGACTCGTTCTTTGAAAGACCAAGTCTAGCTATATTGAGAACGGTCTTTTGAAAACCGACTATGGAGTTCACTCATTTCCAGAGAACATCTTGGTTTCTGGAAAAGAGTGAACTCCACGGTCGGTTTTCAAAAGAGTGTTTGCATTATAACTTGACTCGGTCTTTCAAAGACCGAGTCTTACGCCTGTAAGCTCTATTTTTCAATCAGCTGAAAGACCGAGTCTTGAGTTTAATTGAAAAAAAAACTTACAGGCACAAGACTCGGTCTTTGAAAGACCATGTATGTTAATACTAAACTCGGTCTTTCAAAGACCGAGTCTAGGCTTAAATTTCACCATTTCAGTTTAGAACATGCATTTCCCCTTTACATTCGCTGAGATCAAGCTCACATACAGTTTCAACAAATTTTCAATCACTTCCACATTCATTTCCACATTTAAGTTCAATGCACTCCACATTCGGTTCAAACAACTTCTCCACAAGCTCAAACATCTCATAAACATCTCAAGAAACATCTCCAACATCTCATAAACATCTCGAGAAACATCTCCAACATCTCATAAACATCTCTTATTTTACAACAACAATCTCAAGTTAACAATCTCAAACTAACTCAAAATATTACAACATCAAACTAACTTAAAATATTACAACATCAAGCTAACTCAAAATATTACAACATCAAACTAACATCAAGCTAACAGATAACTCAAACTAACATAAAAAGATAATATGCATTATGGACAAGATAACTCAAAAAAGGTGATGTCTTCAAGCGCTTTCCTCATCTTGTTCCGTTCAAACAACTTTTACCGAACCTGCAGTGCAGACACGAATCAACTAACTCATAAATTACAGTGTCAAAAATCAACAAAATTAAACTAACGCTTAAATGCACCTGAATTCCTACATGGTCACAAAAATCAAGGGTCGGGTGTGAAGAAGTTAGTGGGTCTTCATTGTCTTCTACCACGTTGTGGAGTAGCCTGTGTGAGACGGGACAATGAGATATTCTCCTCTTCTTGAATCTCACCCCCAACTTGTTGTTGTATCCCCTCCCCTTCAATCTCAGCCCCTGCTTGTTCTTCGTGTTCTGATTCGCTTTGAGGTTGAGGTGGGGGCCTTCGAACAACTCTCTTTCGTCAGAGACCAGAACGGTCGCTCGTTCGATGTGTGGGAGTCCTTAGTATTGCATCTAATGTTGCTCCCTCGCCCACAAGATCAGCTTGTGCACGACAACATGTAATCATCTCCCGTATGGTTTCCTTCGTCTGATCGGCAACGTTGCTATTCAACAAAGTTGCACATTTCTTTGCAATGGTCCAAGTCTGGCTCAACTGACAATCATGAAAAGTTGAAAGATTATGGTACTTACATATACACATACATATATAAAAATAAATTTTTATATAAACTTAAAAAAATAAAACGAAACTTTAAAACTTATAAATTTCCGAACAGTGGATCCCTTTGGTTGGTACATCGGCAACTTCATGGAATGTTGATTTGCTGGTTCGGTCCCTGGTCGACGGATCGGGACTACCACTCCAGCAGGAGTCTGCAACGTCGGAGAGATATACCATCTAGTCACTCTCTCGTACCAAGCCATGTACACCCCATGCACCGATAGGTCAAACGGAGGAATGTCACCGATGATTTCATCGAACCGGTGTACATTCCATCTCTGAACATACGTAGCGAAGCAAGCGGCTCAATTGTATCCGGGGGTTCGATCCATTCCTGTAATATTGTGCATCTCCGCATTGAATGGCTCGGCAACCAGAATCTCACTCTATCGGGGCAGTAGAACTCGACAACCCTAAAGTTGATTAAAGGTGCTTTCATGAGCCACAAATCACGCATGTACGTGCAATTAGGCGACAGTCGAAGTACACGATCCTCAGTGTAAGGAAGCCACACGACACAGTCAGCTGCCAACCTATCCAACTCATTGCGGTAGTACGTTAAGCACCTGTTGGGGTTGGCTATCCATGCAAGTTTGCCGGTCCAGTAAACACCGATAGGAGGTAGCATGTCCACGTCATCGGGAAGATGTATCCAGTGCAGAGATTGGATCCGTACTACAGGCCGACCGACGTGAATGCGCTCCCAACTCCAGATTTGAAGTAAAATCATAGGCCCATTCATCTGCACCGAACCTATACTAGCCAAACACAAACTCCTATACAGTAATGACAGTACGACACTACCCCAACTGTAACGACTAATGTTTCCTATATAGGCGATTAGTGGCAAGAACATCAACGAGGCGCTATTTTCTGACGAATTTGGAAACAATACAGTACCGAATAGCGTGAAAATGTAGGCCCTACAATAGCACTCCACCTCCGCCGCAGTTGAACCTACATTCAATTATTTTTAAAGGTGTCCTTCAACCACTTCAAACGAATAAATTTACCATTAATCGCACCGGCTTCAATTTCGACACCTAAGTACTCCTCGACTATATAAATCGGGTCGAAGTCCATTGTACCTGTGACTGCCTCTCCATCGATTTGAAGCCCGGTAATTATGGAAACGTCCTGCAGAGTCACTATCATCTCCCCAACTGGCAGGTGAAAGGAGTGTGCTCAGGCCTCCATCTTTCAAGAAGTGCTTCCAAAAGAGATCGATCGCACTTGATGGAGCTTATCCTACCAATACCGTAGAACCCACAGTCTCTTAGTATCTCGTGTATCTGTGGGTGCATAGGTAGTGAATGACCAGTCCTAAAGCGGCACTCCGTAGACTCACCGTTCCAGTCCTAAAGCGGCACTCCGTAGTAGAATGTATGGAACGGTGAGTCTACGGAGTGCCGCTTTAGGATTGGTCATCCACTACCTATGCACCTACGGATACATGAGATACTAAGAGACTGTGGGTTCTACGGTATTGGTAGGATGATCTCCATCAAGTGCGATCAACCTCTTTTGAAAGCACTTCTTGAAAGATGGAGGCCTGAGACACACTCCTTTCACCTGCCAGTTGGGGAGATGACAGTGACTCTGCGGGACGTTTCCATAATTATCGGGCTTCAAATCGATGGAGAGGCAGTCACAGGTACAATGGACTTCGACCCGGTTTACATAGTCGATGAGTACTTAGGTGTTGAGGTTGAAGCCGGTGCGATTAATGGTAAATTTATTCGTTTGAAGTGGTTGAAGGACACCTTTAAGAATAAATTGAATGTAGGTTCAACTGCGGCGGAGGTAGAGTACTATTGTAGAGCCTACATTCTCACGCTATTCGGCACTGTATTGTTTCCAAATTCGTCAGGGAATAGCATCTCGTTGATGTTCTTGCCACTAATCGCCGATCTAGGAAATGTTAGCCGTTACAGTTGGGGTAGTGTCGTATTGTCATCACTGTACCGGAGTTTGTGTTTGGCCAGTATAGGTTCGGTGCAGATGAATGGGCCTATGATTTTACTTCAAATCAGGAGTTGGGAGCGCATTCACGTCGGTTGGCCCGTAGTACGGATCCAATCTCCACACTGGATACATCTTCCCGATGATGTGGACATGCTACCTCCTATCGGTGTTTACTGGACCGGCAAACTTGCATGGATAGCCAACCCCAATAGGTGCTTAACGTACTACCACGATGAGTTGGATAGGTTGGCAGCTGACTGTGTCGTGTGGCTTCCTTACACTGAGGATCGTGTACTTCGACTGCAGCCTAATTGCACGTACAGGCGTGATTTGTGGCTCACGAATGCACCTTTAATCAACTTTGGGATTGTCGAGTTCTACTACCCCAATAGAGTGCTACGCCAGTTTGGTCTTCACCAAAGGATTCTGGTTGTTAAGCCATTCAATGCGGAAATGCACAATATTACAGGAATGGGTCAAACCCCCGGACACAATTGTGCCGCTTGCTTTGCTACGTATGTTAAGAGATGGAATGTACACCGGTTCGATGAAATCATCGGTGACATTACTCCGTTTGACCTCTCGGTGCATGGGGCGTACATGGCTTGGTACGAGAGAGTGACTAGACGGTATATCTCTCCGACGTTGCACACTCCTGCTGGAGTGGTAGTCCCGATCCGTCGACCAGGGACCGAACCAGCAGATCAACATTCCATGAAGTTGCCGATGTACCAACCAAAGGGATCCACTGTTCGGAAATTTGTAAGTTTTAAAGTTTCGTTTTATTTTTTTAAGATTATATAAAAATTTGTTTTTATATATGTATGTGTATATGTAAGTACCATAATCTTTCAACTTTTCATGATTGTCAGTTGAGCCAGACTTGGGCCATTGCAAAGAAATGTGCAACTTTGTTGCATAGCAACGTCGCCGATCAGACGAAGGAAACCATACGGGAGATGATTACATGTTGTCGTGCACAAGCTGATCTTGTGGGCGAGGGAGCAACATTAGATGCAATACTAAGGACTCCCACACATCGAACGAGCGACCGTTCTGGTCTCTGACGAAAGAGAGTTGTTCGAAGGCCCCCACCTCAACCTCAAAGCGAATCAGAACACGAAGAACAAGCAGGGGCTGAGATTGAAGGGGAGGGGATACAACAACAAGTTGGGGGTGAGATTCAAGAAGAGGAGAATATCCCATTGTCCCGTCTCAAACATGGTAGAAGACAATGAAGACCCACTAACTTCTTCACACCCAACCCTTGATTTTTGTGACCATGTAGGAATTCAGGTGCATTTAAGCATTAGTTTAATTTTGTTGATTTTTGACACTGTAATTTATGAGTTAGTTGAT